>JAHLJT010002406.1:181896029-181909796 GCA_031308135.1 Acheta domesticus
GCCTGTGCCGGGCACTACAAAAGTCCGCCAGCAACGCCAGAGGCCAGCACAGGCGCCGCAGAGAGCGCCTGCAGAAGCGATGCGCCTCACCGCCCCAGGAGAGCGGCCAAGGCGTGGAAGGCGCCCCCCCTCCCTCCTCCTGTAGAAGAGGGGGCAACGCAGCCTACTCCCTTCCCCTGCGAAGGGGTGGGAAAGCCGACGAGGCAGCCGCGGGGCCAGGGCCCCGCCATTCCGTCACCGACCGCATTTTGTAGAGCATCAACTGGACTTGAACATTGTACCTGGCATACTCACTTGTGATTCTTGGTTAACGGCTTCCTGTAATTGTATTTAACGACCCGGCTACGAAACATCTCCCTGATATTGTGACTCCTGGCAGCGTTTATTGGAATATTCTTTTGGGGATTTTGGTAAATAATAATTGTTGTTGCAGACCGCAGAGGGTTGTTTCATTTGGTATACAACAATTTATTTGGCGACGAGGTAAAAGAAGATGGCAACAGGCGACCAGACGGCACAACTCATCGGGCTACTACAGCAGTTACAACGACACGAAGAATGGCAGGAAAGACGGGAGGAGCGCCAGCTACAGCGGCACGCGGCCTTACTGCAAGCGATCACGGCCATGGCCACGCCAGCGGCTCCAGCGGCAGGTAGTACCGTCCTTTCCCTGCTTCGACGCGCGCAAGGAGAAATGGTGTTCGTACGCGGCGAGGTTGCAGCAACACCTCGCTTTCCATAAGGTAACGGACGAAGATAGCAAGCGCGCATTGTTTCTAAGCATTCCTAGTAGCGAGCCTGACGAGTATATTGCAGCAGCGCAAGCCCGCACAAACCAGTAGAAGTTTAAAATTTAAGGAGAATCAATGTCAACAGCAGCTGGCCTTGCACAAGGAGCACAGGGAGCAGCGAGTGGTCGGGCAGAAGAAGAACGGCAACGTGAGTTCCAGAGTAGAGTGCAGCTTAATCGAGCTTTTTGAAGGATTGCGCCGCAGCCGGCGCCATCTCGGAGCGTGGACGAGGCCAAGGGAGTGGTAGCGGCGGCTTCTAGCGAGGTTGGCGTGAGGGACATTGCCGCCTCCAGAGAGGTCGCGAGCCAGGCGACGCCAAGCAGTAAGGCGGTCGCTGGACTCGGCGCCAGAGTGAGACGTGGCAGACGAGGAAAGGTCGCCACGTCCCCGGCTTCTAGCGAGGCTGGCGAGAGGGACATTGCCCACCTCCAGAGAGGTCGTGGACCAAGCGACGCCAAGTAGCAAGGTAGTCGCTAGACTCTGCGCTAGAGTGACGCGTGGCAGACGACGAAAGGTCGCCACGTTCCCGGTAGGAGACGAGGCTGCAGTGAGCTACCACAACGGTGACCCCTCAGCGAAGGTGAACACGCTCGGCGAGGATCAAGTGTGCACAAGTAAGCCAGGTAGGAATCTTTGTAATGGCAACTGGTCTCTGAAGAGAAACAGACTTCAAAAGAGTAGTAGTAATCAGGAGCAAGATAGAGCAGCAGAAAGCCTTAGATGTGAAGTGAATTGTAGCAAGATGCAGATAGGAATGCAGAATTTTCGTGAAATATTCATTAGCAATGAATGGAAATATACAGTTGTAGATCAGGAAGAATTATGTAGAAAAATGTATTGTGACTTTGAAACTGACAGTAGTAGAAATAGGCAAAACGTTGGGAAAGCTCAGAGCAAGAGTAAGAAAGTGAACAGATCGGAGAGTGAGCGTAGACCAATGAACGGTCATAGTAACATGAGGGAAATTTTGAGCGTGTCGGTGAGCGAGCTTACAACGTTAAAGCGAAGTTTACACGAAAGGAAGACTAGTGAAGGCTCGGTAACAGATAACGTAGTTGCTAGTGAGAAGCTATTGATTAGAAATGTAAATATGTATGAAATTGAAAGTAATAGTAAAGTAAATTGTAATATGTATAAAACTGAAAGTAATGGTAAAGTAATTGTTAATATGGGTAAAACTGGTAGTAATGGTAGAGTAAATAGTGGTGCAGATGAAAGCGTAAGCGCTGAGAGTAGGGAAATAGAATCACACAACGATCATATTGTAAGTTGTAAGCAAGAGCGCAACGGACAGTGCTGTAAAGAGCAGAAGACGGGGCAATACAGGCTGGATAGCGACAACAGGACTGCCGCGGTTAGTAGCAAAGAGTTAGACGGTGGCAGTTGTGATGATAAGACAGAGCTCGTTTCCAAAAGTATAGACAGTGACCAGAACGGTAAAGCGCCAATGCATTTGGAGTTAGAAGTAGAGGTGTCAGCAACACGAAAGAAAGCAATTCGAATAAAGTTTGGTATGAAAGAGTTGGCGAAAGCCCGAAGTAGAGTTATGAAGTTCACACATAATGGTGGTAAGCAATGCAAGGTTAGATGTCGCGTAGTGCACCGTAGAAGTAGACGCCTGGCTCAAGGCGATGGCGCCAGGGCCACGGGCGGCAAGTTAGAGTGCAAGCTACCAAACGGGTACGAGTGTAAGCGATGGGCGAGTGTAAGCCCACGGGTGAACTTAGGAAGCCTAGGCAGCAAAGCAGTATCTTTGAAGCGCAATGTGATAGTTCAAGTGACGAACATTAGTAATTATTGTACTGACAGGCGGGCTGTTAAGAGAAAGAAAAAAACTGAAGAAAGTAGCTGTTAGGCTGTTTTTGTGGAAACTAGTCGGGCGACAACTAAGAGACATGACAGGGTTGTCCTCAAGAAGCACAATTTTGGTTGTATTTTCAGTTTTGAAATTGTTTAGAGATAACACCCGCAGGAGCAGCAGTCGCAGCAACGGCAGCAGCCAAGCGAAACCGACGCCGAAACGCAGAAGATGGTCCCCGGGGAAGAGGAGCAGAATCTGTACCCGGAGCAGCCGCCCAGCAGCGGCAACCGCACAGCAGCGAGGCAGAGAGACAGGACACAGCCTCAGGGACGGAGGCGCCATAGCGGCAACCGAAGCGGTGGCACCATCATCGGCAGCAGATGCAGTAGCCCCTGCGTGGGCAGCAGGAGAAGTAGCAGAAGACGGCGCCCAGGCGCCGCAGAGCGCGCCTACGGAAGCGCATCGCCCCCCACTCCCACAGTTAGGTGGGGAGGCACGAAGCCACATCAGAGACGGATGTGCAGCGGCGACAACCAGAGCCGTGATTTCATCAGCATCAATCAGCAGCAGCTACAGCAGCCCCCGCCAGGGCGGTATCAGGAATATGTTAGGCACCGGACGTATTACATACCCGGCATTGATAAACCACAATCGGTAAGGCAAAGTGAACAGGACGAAAACTCAGACAGGCTGTTTAGTTTTCAGAACGGCGGACTCGAAGTTGAATTGCCGCCGCAGAACGAGCAGCCCGACGAGCAGTCAGCACCAGTCGCAACAGCAGCACCGGGTGGCCAACCAGCAGTTGAACAGCGGCAAACGGGGCCGCGGCTGATCGGGCGGGCCCGCCTGCATGCAGCGACGCCGCAATGCAGAACGCAGCCTCTGAGAAAGAGGCGCGACCCGTGCAGTTGCCTGATCGGTAGCAGCAGCAGAAGAAGCAGAAGGCAGCACCCAGCCGCTGCAGCCCACGCTTGCAGAAGCGCATCACCCCCTACTCCCACAATTAGGTGGGGAGGGTGTAGTGTCCGCCTGTGCCGGAACTACAAAAGTCCGCCAGCAGCGCCACAAGCCAGCACAGGCGCCGTAGAGCGCGCCTGCAGAAGCACCTCGCCCCATACTCCCACAATTAGGTGGGGAGGGTGTAGTGTCCGCCTGTGCCGGCACTACAAAAGTCTGCCAGCAACGCCAGAGGCCAGCACAGGCGCCGCAGAGAGCGCCTGCAGAAGCGATGCGCCTCACCGCCCCAGGAGAGCGGCCAAGGCGTGGAAGGCGCCCCCCCTCCCTCCTCCTGTAGAAGAGGGGGCACGCAGCCTACTCCCTTCCCCTGCGAAGGGGTGGGAAAGCCGACGAGGCAGCCGCGGGGCCAGGGCCCCGCCATTCCGTCACCGACCGCATTTTGTAGAGCATCAACTGGACTTGAACATTGTACCTGGCATACTCACTTGTGATTCTTGGTTAACGGCTTTCTGTAATTTGTATAACGACCCGGCTACGAAACATCTCCCTGATATTGTGACTCCTGGCAGCGTTTATTGGAATATTCTTTTGGGGATTTTGGTAAATAATAAATTGTTGTTGCAGACCGCAGAGGGTTGTTTCATTTGGTATACAACAGCCACCTCCCGAGAAAAACACGCATTACACTTACGGGACTAATGACCTGCTTCGTTGACGCGCCCGGAAACACGAATAAATCAATCGATCAATCGTACGGTTTTTTTCATGGCTTCTAATTATGGCCAGGTTTTCGGTCAGTTGGGACCATCGTGCGTGGGGTCGTTGGGGCTCTGGCTCTATCTCATATCGCGGCCCCCTCCACCCGCCGGCGCCGCGCTCAAGGCGGCGTTGCTTTCAGTAAGTTGAGAAAGAGCCCTCCGAGATGGGATGACTCAGGTGTTGGACGCCGGAAACAATAAGGGAGAAGGCAAAAGTCGCTCCGACAATAAGAAAAAGAAGGAAATAAAGACTCAGAAATCGGAAACCGGGTAGACTGCCTCTCGCTACTATTACGTTTTCAGACGAATTTCATTGAAGAAAACGGCCATTACGAAATGCTTTAAGAGGAAAGGACGTGTTAAATTGAAATTAAAACGTTGAAAAAAAATAATATATTAACGTAGTTGAATGATGATTATAAACACCAACAAAGTCAGATGAGCAACATTTGAAAGCTAGAAATGTTCGCTCCCGAGTTATAGGAAACTTGGCAAACTACAGATTTGATTTGATAGTGGTATTCCTAACAGAGTTTATGCACCCCGCGGATCTTCTCTTACCTCAAATGCATAACGTTTCACTCGATAGAGAGTCACAGATATGCCATTATCGATTTCTCGTCGATCGCTTCTTCTTAAGGGAGGGAAATGACAGTCTTTCACAACAAGAATAACAATTTAATCACAAGCCTTCTGGCTTACAGGCTCACAAGGCGTATTATTTTTTCCAAACACTTAAACTAATGTCTTATGACAGCTGCAACTTGATGCG
Source organism: Acheta domesticus (assembly GCA_031308135.1). Lineage (NCBI taxonomy): Eukaryota > Metazoa > Arthropoda > Insecta > Orthoptera > Gryllidae > Acheta > Acheta domesticus. The sequence continues at coordinate 181,901,109 of JAHLJT010002406.1, forward strand.
GCAAAGCTCTAGCCATCTTTCGTGTCGAATGAACTAAGACGAATGTGATTGGTCGACAGCCGTGCAAGAATAATATTCTCGCACGGTTTGTGGAATCGGTATCCGATAACGTGCAGAAATGTATATATTCTGGAGTAGTCCTAATGACAATATTTTACTTGGTACTTAAATGAATGTATCGATTTTAATTGCTTAATGTCATGTGCGAAAGTGGTATTGTGAGAGAATGTGGTGTTGTAAAGTATAATATATGGATTTCATTTGAATTTCTGATGTAGTGACCTAGTGATGATGACACCTGATGGTGAATATGATTTGTAACTATAACTTTTTTGTTGTATCTATAAATATCTTAATTGCATAAACATATGTTTGCACCTATAAGTAAGTCAATTTTAACAAACGTTCAACCAATTGCCTAAGAATTAGTTATTTTCTTGTCAGCGAGTTGTAGTAATAAGGTGATGATTTGGTGTTTAGAAAGACTCGTAGAAACAAGTTTTTTAGGCAGTAACAAAAACAAAAATATTTAGTTAAACATGGAATGGAATGGTACGTAACTCAAATGTGCTTTCAAATAAAATATTTCTATTCATAATATAGCAATTACAACACTTAAAAATCCCTGCGAAACAAAATCAAACATACCAAGACTTATGAGCTATATGGAAGGGTTACCAGTTTACTCGCTACACGAAATCAAGGACAAAATACCTACGTGCCAGTAAGAGCAAGTGCTCTCGCTAATGTCATCCTAAAACACCTCCATCGCTCAACTTACTGTTAAATGTATAATTTTTCTTGTCAAGGCGAACATTGGCAAGTTGGCACCAGAAACTGACCTCATCAGCTCCTTATAAAAAAGCAATATAGGAACATTTCAAGACACACGTGTATAGTAGCAAACAGGTGATACGTAATCAGCAAAGACAAAAACAGCAAAATAGGAACATTTCAAGACACAGGTGTGTACTAGCAAACAGGTGATACGTAATCACCAAAGACAAAAACAGCAAAATAGGAACATTTCAAGACACAGGTGCGTACTAACAAACAGGTGATACGTAATCAGCAAACACAAAAACAGCAAAATAGGAACATTTCAAGACACAGGTGTGTACTAGCAAACAGGTGATACGTAATCACCAAAGACAAAAACAGCAAAATAGGAACATTTCAAGACACAGGTGCGTACTAACAAACAGGTGATACGTAATCAGCAAACACAAAAACAGCAAAATAGGAACATTTCAAGACACAGGTGTGTACTAACAAACAGGTGATACGTAATCAGCAAACAGCCCTCCGCACCCACCCGGCGGACGCTGTCTAAGCGGAGAGCGCACGGCATTAATCAGCCGGCGGGGGGGGCGAGGGGGGTGCTTGGCGTTGCAAATTAAACGCTTTTTCGCGTCGCGCCGCGCCGCGCCACGGCCTCCGACCTGAGCCGCCGGCGGGGGTTAATGAATTCCGCACCCCCCGTCGGCCTCCGAGGACGTTCACGGAGGGAGGAAGGGGATGTGTGGGAGGAGGGTCTGGTGTGAGGCCTACGGTGGGAAGAAGACGTTGATTGGTTGATTGATTCGTGTTACCGGGCGCGTCAACTACTTAGGCCATTATTCCCGTAAGTGTAGTGCGTGTTCTTCTCGGGAGGTGGCGGTGATCTTTTCTCCGCTGGCTGGCGAGATCTGGCGCCGACCTACCGTCGACTAGCGGGGTTTTCCCCTCAACCAGGTACCTCCTATCAGCGGGACACCGCCCCAGCCGGGACAAACTCTCAGCTCCCAACCGGTCTCCCGGCATGTGTGGTAGTGTAGTGCATGGAAGTGTAACTGTGTGTGTAAGAGGAGAGGATAGGGCAAGGAAGAGGAAGGAAAGATCGCGTTGGGTCCGTGGCCCGTTTGTTAGGGTACTGCTCCGGCATGGGAAGAAGACGTAAACCCGTACAATTATCGTGGGGAGTGTAGGGGTGGGGACTGGGCGAAGATGGGGTGGCGATCAGCGATGGAACGAAGTCCTGGGGAGACGATGAGAAATGTTAGATGTTATGGGAAACGAATGAATATAGAAATAGGGGCAGGGATAGAAACTTGGGTACAGAAATATTGTGGATGGGACGATGATATGGATAAATGAACGTGAAATGGAGGACAATTATTGACATGAGGATGTGATTATGTGAAAGATGACTTTGGGGAGAGAGCTGGGACTTTTTGAGAGGAATAAGATACACAGAGACTGGAATTATCATGAAGAGAGCACGAGAGCAGAGAAGAGGACAGAAACAATTACGTAGGGAGATGGAAGAAACGCGTCGAAACGCGATGGAAATGTGGAGAGTGAGAAGGATGATAGAGGTGAGTTCTCTTCCAAAGTTGACAAACTCAACGGTGAGAAAAGGAACACCCTACTCGCGAAATGAAGGGCTAGGGGCAATAACATAACCCACATGAGGTTCGTTCGGCACCAACACCGACGCTAATAAACAAAGCAAAAATTTAATTTTGTTAAACACTGTGGGCAACACCGATGCTAATAAACAAAGCAAAAATTTAATTTTGTTTAAAAATTTAAGAACCACTTGGCTTCACTCTCTCGAGAAATCGTCCCAAGACGAAAACTTCCGAAGCACGGGCGATTTTTAAGGCACTATTCATAACTATTCTTCTCATTTGTTAACTGTGGGTTTCCATGCTATTGCTTCCAACCCTTCAAATGAAATGAAAAGAAATCTGAGCACAGAGTAGTGGCAATCACTAAAGTCGGAAGGGTGATGGGCTAGAAAGTGGTACAATGGAGAAGAGGGTGAGGGGAGGACGAACGGGATGCTCAACCTTTCGAAAGCGGCAAAAGGTGCAAGAGTCATTCTGAGACAGGGCGTACGTCTCAGAATGTATGGTGTACGAACTGCAACAGGCAGAGTGAGCGATAATCAGGGGAGGTGAATGGAGAAAATAATGCAAAATTAACTAGGCTATGAACAGGGTCGGATCCAGTCGATCATTTGAGAGGGGGATTGAATATTTTTGTTAAATAATAAACATATTTGTTATTCTATATATATTATTTATGTACTGTAGGGATGATACTATTCAATATTAATGTTTAAATAATAATATAATTCGAACATAAATATTTAAATCAATTTCGCCAAATAAAGGAAGGTAAACGAAAACTCTACGCCTGGGGAGGGGGTCAACCCCTAGATCGGCCAGTGGCTGTGAAGATGACGAGGTAAGAAAATTATTGGAATGGAAAACTTGGCATGATGGAAACGAATGAGGAGGAGACGCCAGTGTCGGGCAAGGGGGGAGATGTGCGAATATTACAGTTCTATGGGAGAAATGGATATGGATATAGTGAACCTATCATCAATTAGCGGGGTTTTCCCAACAAGGTATCTCCCACCAGCGGGCCACCGCCCCAGCCGGGACAAGCTGTATGCTCCCGACCGGTTTCCCGGCATGTGTGGTAGTGCAGTGCATGTTAGTGTAAGTGTGTGTGTAAGGGGTGAGGATAGGACAAGGAGGAGGAAAGAAAGGTCGCACGCGGTCCGTGGCCCGTTTGTTAGGGTACTGCTCCGGCATTCGCCTAGTGTTGATCGGAGACACCACGGAAAACTACCGATCAGAGGAGCCGGTCGCTGGAATTCTCTTCCAGACGGCGACTGAGTTCGACCTAGCTGACAAGCTAGTGTCGAAAATCCTGCGGTCGTCGGGAATCGAACCTAGGACCTCCCGGTCAGAGGCACTGCAGTGACATCAGCTGATGCACTGAGCCGCCTCTCTCGGTCTCTGTGGGGGAGGAGTGGCAGGAGAGGCGAGCGGACCTACAGGGTGTGGCGTGGGAAACCCTCTGCGGCTCCTGTTTGACGTGGGATGGGTGGGGTTCGGTCGCTGTGGGCGGAACCAGCGGGGTGCAATAATTATTTCGCGCCTCTTGGTTCTTGCAGGGAGGGGGGGGGCGCCACCAATCTCGCGCGTCCGTGCCTTGCCCGCCGGTGGCGCCCCTAGCGTGCGACGCGCGAAGCGGCGAGCCACACAATGGCACATATCAATCTGGCGGGCGGCGAAGTAATGAGGCCCCGCTGCGGGCGCCACGGGGTTATTTAATTTGCGGAGAGTCCGCGTGTTTCGCGACACCGCACGAATCGGACCGAAAAGGCGCGGTCTTATACGGCAAAGCAACCTCAGGTCTGCCTGTGATCATCACACACAAATTGCACAAGCGTTCTTGAAGAGACATTCGGCTTAGCCGTCTTTCGAGAACCGAGTGTCTTTGAATACCTCTTCCCATCACGGTGGTACAAAATATGTACCACTGTGCGTAATCCATCGGCCGCAAGGTGGTACAAAATGTGAACCATCATTTCTTCTCCGTATGTGTTGTTTCATGGTAGGGTAATTTATGAACCATTGCTGAAAATCGCAGAAAATAGTTCCCAGAAGCGTCGAAAGATGTTGAAAGTATGATAAATGCCTGCAGAACACCCCAGACTTTTTTTATAAAACCTGCAAGACATTTTCTTGTCAGCTGTTGGTGTGAGTCGAGACCCGAGTTATGCAACTAGTGCAAGAAAATGTTCAATGGCCCCGTGCTTGAAAGATGCTTCCAAGTTCATCCACGACGGGTGGATTTCTGTCCTCAGCAGCTGAACAGGGGTAGGTTGACGAGCCCTCTTCAGCTTTTTGCTTCGGCATCCCTTCTCCCGGTTCCGGGAGATGTACTCATACTTCAGCTCCATGTGCGTCATTTTACACGATTTATCAAGACTCCAAAGGTACAATACGAAAACGATGTTGTGCTAGCGCTCAAATGATCTATGGAGTCAAAGGGGGAAGGAAAGACAGTTTATTCCTCCCCAAAAAAACCTTAATTTACTACATGCCGGACTCGGGAGTCTCGGACAGAAAGGTTACAGGTTCGAATTCCACTACAGCGCGGATGGGTGTTGTTGAATAGTTGACACTCTTGCCCAACATTCGTCACCTTTTCACACTTCTCCGCCTATCCTAAGAAATCCGGCTGATGTAGGAGTATGAGCTGTGAGATTCGTACACTTGTCTGTACGGCAGAATTCCCTTGGGCCGTTCTTGCCGTCGGTAACGGAGTGGAACCGCTTTCAAGTTGCGTCCAATATGGGCTCCGGGATCCAACTAGCTCTATTCTACTGCATCTAGTTACGTGTCATCTTATTCCGAACCAAACGTATAGGGGCCAGCGGGCTACGCTTCAAAGTAAAGCCAGGAAACAATGTTATGCCTAGGGGCCCACAAGAGGCGATAGAAAAATTAAATTGGCTATACTGAATTTTTTCTAACTCTGCCTCTCAAGCCACTACAGCCACGATGGAATACACACGCCATGGAATACACACGGCATTTCGCGTCTTTCTCGGTAGTGCCGCTAGAAGTCGCCTGATCGAAGGCACTGCTTGATACGGTCGCGATCATGCAATATCTGGCGGCACGACTTAGAACGACGCGAAATACCGTGGCGTATTCCATTATGAAGACGGGCCTTGAGGGGCAATGTTAAAAAAATCCTAGTATAAGTATCCGGACGGTCGCACCTGGAAGTCAGCGGTCTCCGCCGGGAGTTAGAGTGTCTAGGAATGCGAGAGTACAAATACGTCACAGAAGTCAGACATAATTTAATAGAAAATTGATCTACTGTTAAATAGACTCACCTACCCAATAACGATTTCCGAAGTATATGTGGACACACTTACCTGCAACAAAAATGGGAAAAAAGCATATTATAATAGTCATTGAGCACGCTTCTAATAATAAAACATAATTCAAGACGATTTATCTAGTAATTAATAAAATCATTATCATTGGAATAAATTAAAGGCTGGAAATAAAAGGAGGATGTAATGCCGTTTTCATACATTCGAGAAAAATGAGTTAGTATATTCGTTAAACCTAATAGCACATACAACTCCTGTCATTCATTGTCACCCCGTAACACTATCAATAATTGCGTGTGGGACTTTGGTTCTTATTTGTTATAGGGCTAGATTCATCCATTATTTTGGTAAATTTAACACAAATGGAACATTCATCCTTTTTATTTCAAATCTTCAATTATAAACGGCAGAGGAAGCTCACTGGAAAACATACCAATGAGAGCGACTGCGTACCTGTATCACTACGAGTGAAGAATGAATGAGACAGGAAGAGAATTAGCAAAAGACACAAATATATTGAGGGAGGCAAGTGACTGAGAAGTAGAAAGGATGAGAGGAGGGTTTGAGAGAGGTTGTGAAAGTTACAACGCTACTACGAAAGCTACAGAAAGTAAGTGGGAGAGGCACTGAGTGATTGTGTGCGATGACAGCGAAGCGTGAAATCTTAGAAAAAATTCAATATATTTAACAGAGAACCTTAGAGAAATTAAAAGTGAGTGAATGAGGGGAGAAAATTCGAGAATGTACAAAAAACATCAGAAAACATATAATAGGAAAGGACGTCTCACACTAGGTGCTAGCAATATCCTGCCATCTGCCAAAAATTCCTCTTACAAAACGACTCGAAAGACCACAACGAAGAAATATCTTCTACAATCGTCCTTCACACATTAATTTAGTTAGACTCGCATGTTTCGACATTCGAAGTTTCTAGCCTCTTCAAGTCTCCAAAGTTGAACACGAAATTACGAATTGCTCTCCTGCCTGCACAGTCTAATGATCAATTCTCGAAATGACATGTTAATGGCTGGAAAACCGAAAAGAACTGAAAGTCGAAATAAGAACCTCAGGCGAGAAAACTGGGATCGTGGTAAAGGTTAGAGGGCGCACGATCAATGGGAAGAGAGAATCAATAGGAAACACACTTGAAAAGCTGGCCGAGAATTCCGCGAGGAAAATGTTTAGAGTGTAGAAGAGAGAGTTAAAACATGTTTGGAAGTGGGAATTATTTTTTCAATTTGTGCATGTGTATGACTGAATGATTGCTAAATTTACAACACAAATAAATTAGTAGCACACATAATTCTGTGGTCACGGGTAAAAGTTCTTAAGTCAAAAATCTTAGTTTGGAGAAAATAAGGGTTAGATTATTGAGCCAACGCTTTTTCCTACGCTCAACGCTATTCCCCAACGCTTTTTTTCCCGTTAAGGAGACAACATTTGAATTCGGTCGCTTCACTAAAATAAAATATAGATACTTAACTTGTAGTTTCAGTTCTTATCTCAATTTCACCAAAAAGTGACTTAAGAACTTTTACCCCGCGACCACAGAATTATCTTCACTTATCTTTATAATCAATTCATAATCATTTATAAATAAATAACTCTAAAATAAAAGTAAATTTGAATATAATTGCCAGCAATATTATTACAAATTTTAAACTCAATTTCTACAGTGCAGATACGAAAAAAATATGCACACATTTTAGGTACGAAGTGTGAACACTTTTAATGTTATACAACCTACACTATTCAAAACGTCTCTCTCACAACACATCTTTAATCTTCTTGTGCGTTGGCTGAAATAGTAACAAACGTTCATTCGAAAATTACAAATCTTGTCATCAAAATTGTCTTTGAACTCCCTGGGTTACTGATTTGTGGCCACAATCGATGCAATGGGATCACACGCGTCCACTTCACAACAAAGACTTTCGCTTAGGTTCTTAAACAAATATTTTTGTACAACAACAAAGTAAATCCTTACATAATAATAGAGTAACCTGCCACCGTTCGTCCGTAACTCCCGGTTGAACCACTTTCAGGAAACAAATGAGATTTCATTGGAGGTGTCTCGGTCTCATGAAGGTAACTGATCATTTTCTTCGACCGGAACAATTTTTAGCCGATCCCCCCAGGATATTCTAGAAAACAACGTTTTTGATAGTTTTGATGCTTCTTACAACTGAAATATTAAAGATAGAGATTTTTCCCTTATTAAAATCAGTTTCTTAAAGATAGATTTTCAAATAAGTTCATGTACAATTTTTCAAGAATTTTAGTACTTTTGCAACTAATTTTGCGAGAAAATACGGGCGAGAAAGTATGTGCTGTTTTTGGAACGAAGCGAACATTTATTCAAGACTTTTAATAGACACTTTTTCAAGGAAATGTTTACTTTCGTGAAATGAATGAGATGAGAAAGTGTAATATTTATTGTCATTATGAACTTGCAAAGCACAATTTTTAACAAGAAAATACTTCACGAAGTGGCATGTTAAGCTATTGGTTCAGCAATAAGTAGAGTGCTACACACGTGATTTGCTACAAAATCAATATACCTGCTTTTCCTCGCAGGAACGCCGAAAAGTGGAAAAAGAAGCAATCTTCATTGCACTATTAGTGTCAGGTTTCCACTGACGGGAGTTTGGATGAATTGTTTAAATGACATATTGCAAAAATAATAATATATTTGAATTCCGATATTTTTTCTATAATAAAAAAAAGTTGCACAAAAAGAACACATTTTCAGGCATATCTGGGTGAAGACATCCTCGAGAAAGATCTTCAAACTATCTAAGTAGATCAATAAATAAATAAATCGCACAGTCTTGAGGAAAGCTGCCTATGCCGAATGAACCAACTGAGATCGTTCGTGTCGTGAATACAACACTATATTGAACTGTATTTTTTTCCTCCTTTCAATACATATCTACAGTGATATAATTAAAACAAAGTTATATTCAAATTTTTAGATATTTAAATTTATTGTTCTT
>JAHLJT010002406.1:181910796-181948857 GCA_031308135.1 Acheta domesticus
TTTTCCAGTGAGTTTTCCTCTGCCGTTTATAATTGAAGATTTGAAATAAAAAAGGATGAATGTTCCATTTGTGTTAAATTTACCAAAAAAGAATGAATCTATCCCTATAACAAATAAGAACCGAAGTCACACGCATTCTTGATAGTGTTACGGGTGTGATAATGAATGAAAGGAGTTGTATGTGCTATTAGGTTTAACGAATATACTAACTCATTTTTCTCGAATGTATGAAAAACGTCATTACATCCTCTTTTTATTTCCAGCCTTTTATTTTATTCCAATGATAATGATTTTATTATTTACTAGATAAATCATCTTAATATGTTTTATTATTAGACACGTGCTCAATGACTATTATAATATGCTTTTTTTTCCATTTTTGTTGCAGGTAAGTGTGTCCACATATACTTCGGGAAATCGTTATTGGGTAGGTAAGTCTATAACAGTAGATCAATTTCTATTAAATTATGACTGACTTCTGTGACGTATTTGTACTCTCGCATTCTAGACACTCTGACTCCCGGCTGAGACCGCTCCTCCAGGTGCGACCGCCAGGATACTTATACTGCGATTTTTCTAACATTGCCCCTCAAGGCCTTCCTTCATGATGGAATACGCCACGGTATTTTCGCGGTCTTTCTACGTTGTGCCGCCAGATATCGCATGATCGCGACCGTATCAAGCAGTGCTTTACGATCAGGCGACTTCTGGCGGCACCCACCGAGAACGACGCTGGAATGCCGTGTGATATTCCATCGTGGCTGTAGTGGCTTGAGAGGCAGAATAGAAAAATTGCAGTATAGCCAAATTCATTTTTCCATCGCCTCTTTGTGGCCGCTTTTCTAGGCGTAACATTGGGCCCCATGGCTTTACTTTGAAAGCGTAGCCCGCTGGACTCCTATACGTTTGGTTCGGTATTAGCGGATAAAGGTACCACGTAATACATGCAGTAAGAGTAGAGCTAGTTAGGCCCGCAACCCATATTGGACGCAACTTGAAAGCAGTTCCACTCCGCTACAGACGGCGAGAACGGCCAAAGGAATTCTGCCTTACAGACAAGTGTACGAATCTCACATCTCATACTCCTATATCACCCGGATATCTTAGGATAGGCGGAGAAGAGTGAAAAGGTGACGCATGCTGGGTAAGAGTGTCAACCATGCAACATCACCCATTCCGCGATCTAGTGGGATTCGAACCTGTTACCTTTCTGTCCGAGATTCCCGAGTCCGGCATGTAGTAAAGTATTGACTTTTGGGCGGAATAAACTGTCTTAGTTTTCTTTCTCCCTTTGACTCTACAAATCATTGAAAATTGGCACAACATCGTTTTTGTATTGTACCTTCGGAGCATTGCTTAGATCGTGAAAAATGACGCACATGGAGCTGAAGTATGAGTACATCTCCCGGACCCGGGAGAGGGGGTGCCGAAGCAGAAAGCTGAAGAGGGCTCGTCAACCTACCCATGTTCATCTGCTGAGGACAAAAATGCACCCCTCGTGGATGAACTAGGAAGCACCTTTAAAGCACATGGCCATTTTCTTGCATTTGTTGCATAACTCGGGTCTCGATTCACACCAACAACTGACAAGAAAATGTATTGCAGGTTTTGTAAACAGAAGTCTGGGGTGTTCTGCAGGCATTTATCATACTTTCAACTTCTTTCGACGCTTCTGGGAACTATTTTCTGCGATTTTAAGCGATGGTTCATAAATTACCCTACCATGAAACAACACATACGGAGAAGAAATGATGGTTCGCATTTTTGTACCACCTGCGGCCGACGGATTACGCACAGTGCTACATATTTTGTACCACCGTGCTGGAAAGACACTCGGTTCTCGAAAGACGGCTAAGCCGAATGCCTCTTCAAGAACGCTTGTGCAATTTGTGTGTGATGATCACAGGCAGGCCTGAGATTGCTTTGCCGTATAAGACCGCGCTTTCTCGGTCCGATTCGTGGCGGTGTCGCGAAACACGCGGGACTCTCCGCAAATTAAATAACCTCGTGGTGCCCGCAGCGGGGCCTCATTACTTCGCCGCCCGCCAGATTGATATGTGCCATTGTGTGGCTCGCCGCTTCGCGCGTCGCACGCTAGGGGCGCCACCGGCGGGCAAGGCACGGACGCGCGAGATTGGTTGGCGCCACCCCCCCGCCCTGCAAGAACCAAGAGGCGCGAAATAATTATTGCACCCCGCTGGTTCCGCCCCACAGCGACCGAACCCCACCCATCCCACGTCAAACAGGAGCCGCAGAGGGTTTCCCACGCCACACCCTGTAGGTCCGCTCGCCTCTCCTGCCACTCTTCCCACCCACAGAGACCGGGAGAGGCGGCTCAGTGCATCAGCTGATGTCACTGCAGTCCCTCTGACCGGGAGGTCCTAGGTTCGAGTCCCGACGACCGCAGGATTTTCGACACTAGCTTGTCAGCTAGGTCGAACTCAGTCGCCGTCTGGAGGAGAATTCCAGCGACCGGCTCCTCTGATCGGTAGTTTTCCGTGGTGTCTCCGATCAACACTAGGCGAATGCCGGAGCAGTACTCTAACAAACGGGCCACGGACCGCGTGCGATCTTTCTTTCCTCCTCCTTGTCCTATCCTCACCCCTTACACACACACTTACACTAACATGCACCACATCTACCACACATGCCGGGAAACCGGTCGGGAGCATACAGCTTGTCCCGGCTGGGGCGGTGCCCCGCTGGTGGGAGATACCTTGTTGGGAAAACCCCGCTAATTGATGATAGGTTCCACTATATCCATATCCATTTCTCCCATAGAACTGGTGATATTCGCACGATCTTCCCCCCTTTGCCCGACGCTGGCGTCTCCTCCCATCATTCGTTTCCATCATGCCAAGTTTTCATTCCAATAATTTTCTTACCTCGTCATCTTCACGCCACTGGCGGATCTAGGGTTTGACCCCCTCCCCAAGCGTAGAGTTTTCGTTTACCTTCCTTTATTTGGCCAACATTGATTTAAATATTATGTTCGAATTATATTATTATTTAAACATTAATATTGAATAGTATCATCCCTACTGTACATAAATAATATACATAGAATAACAATATGTTTATTATTTAACAAAAATATTCAATCCCCCTTCCCAAATGATCCACTGGATCCGACCCTGTTCATAGCCTAGTTCATTTTGCATTATTTTCTTCCATTCACCTCCCTCCTGATTGTCGCTCACTCTGCCTGTTGCAGTTCGTACACCATACATTCTGAGACGTACTCCCTGTCTCAGAATGACTCTTGCACCTTTTGCCGCTTTCGAAAGGTTGAGCATCCCGTTCGTCCTCCCCTCACCCTCTTCTCCATTGTACCGCCTTTTCTAGCCCCATCATCCTTCCGACTTTAGTGATTGCCACTACTCTCTGCTCAGATTTCTTTTCATTTCATTTGAAGGGTTGGAAGCAATAGCATGGAAACCCACAGTTAACAAATGAGAAGAATAGTGCCTTAAAATCGCCCGTGCTTCGGAAGTTTTTCGTCTTGGGACAATTTCTCGAGAGAGTGAAGCCAAGTGGTTCTTAAAGGTTTTAAACAAAATCAAATTTTTGCATTGTTTATTAGCATCGGTGAAAACCACAGTTAACAAATGAGAAGAATAGTTATGAATAGTGCCTTAAAAATCTCTCATACATCGAAAGATTTTGTCTTGGGATTATTTCTCGAGAGAGTGAAGCCAAGTGGTTTTTAAAGTTTTAAAACAAATTAAATTTTTGCTTTGTTTATTAGCATCGGATGTTACCCACAGTGTTAAACAAAATTAAAATTTTGGCTTTGTTTATTAGCGTCGGTGTTGGTGCCGAACGAACCTCATGTGGGTATTGTTATTGCCCTAGCCCTTCATTTCGCGAGTGGGGGTGTTCCTTTTCTCACCGTTGAGTTTGTCAACTTTGGAAGAGAACTCACCTCTATCATCCTTCTCACTCTCCACATTTCCATCGCGTTTCGACGCCTTTCTTCCATCTCCCTACGTAATTGTTTCTGTCCTCTTCTCTGCTCTCGTGCTCTCTCCATGATAATTCCAAGTCTCTGTGTATCTTATTCCTCTCAAAAAGTCCAGCTCTCTCCCCAAAGTCATCTTTTCACATAATCACATCCTCATGTCAATTATTGTCCTCCATTTCACGTTCATTTATCCATATCATCGTCCCATCCACAATATTTCCGTGCCCAAGTTTCTATCCCTGCCCCTATTTCTATATTCATTCGTTCCCCATAACATCTAACTTTCTCATCGTCTCCCCAGGACTTCGTTCCATCGCTGATCGCCACCCCATCTTCGCCCAGTCCCCACCCCTACACTCCCCCACGATAATTGTACGGGTTTACGGTCTTCTTTCCCATGCCGGAAGCAGTACCCTAACAAACGGGCCACGGACCCAACGCGATCTTTCCTTCCTCTTCCTTGCCCTATCCTCTCCTCTTACACACACAGTTTACACTTCCCTGCACTACACTACCACACATGCCGGGAGACCGGTTGGGAGCTGAGAGTTTGTCCCGGCTGGGGCGGTGTCCCGCTGATATGAGGTACCTGGTTGAGGGGAAAACCCCATTAGCCGATGGCAGGTCGGAGCCAGATCTCTCCATCCCGCGGAGAAAAGATAACCGCCCCCTCCCGAGAAAGCGTGCACTACACTTACGGGACTAATGACCTAAGTAGTTGACGCGCCCGGAAACACGAATCAATCAACCAATCAACGTCTTCTTCCCACCATAAGCCTCATACCAGACCCTCCTCCCATACATCCCCTTCCTCCCTCTGTGAACGTCCTCGGAGGCCGACGGGGGGTGCGGAATTCATTAACCCCCGCCGGCGGCTCAGGTCGGAGGCCGTGGCGCGGCGCGACGCGAAAAAGCGTTTAATTTGCAACGCCAAGCACCCCTCTGCCCCCCCCGCCGGCTGATTAATGCCGTGCGCTCTCCGCTTAGACAGCGTCCGCCGGGTGGGTGCGGAGGGCTGTTTGCTGATTACGTATCACCTGTTTGTTAGTACACACCTGTCTTGAAATGTTCCTATTTTGCTGTTTTTGTCTGTGGTGATTACGTATTACCTGTTTGCTAGTACACACCTGTGTCTTGAAATGTTCCTATTTTGCTGTTTTTGTGTTTGCTGATTACATATCACCTCTTTGCTAGTACACACCTGTGTCTTGAAATGTTCCTATTTTGCTGTTTTTGTGTTTGCTGATTACGTATCACTTGTTTGTTAGTACACACCTGTGTCTTGAAATGTTCCTATTTTGCTGTTTTTGTGTTGCTGATTACGTATCACCTGTTTGCTAGTACACACCTGTGTCTTGAAATGTTCCTATTTTGCTTTTTTTTGTTTTTGCTGATTACGTATCACGTGTTTGTTAGTACACACCTGTGTCTTGAAATATTCGTATATGCTTTTTTATCTTTGCTGATTACGTATCACCTATTTTCCTATTTTTCTGATTTTACCTTTGCTGATTACATATCACTTGTTTCCTAGTACACACCTATGTCTTTGAAATGCTCCTATTTTGCTGTTTCATTTGTGATGGTGCTTGGAGCAATCAATTCTCACAAAAGACACTATGAAGCGTGTCAATGGAGTGCATTTGAGGCAAGGTAAAGAAAATTGTCATGGTGTGAAGGAGCTGATGAGGTCAGTTTCTGGTGCCAACTTGCCAATGTTCGCCTTGACAAGAAAAAAGTATACATTTAACAGTAAGTTGAGCGATGGAGGTGTTTTAGGATGACATTAGCGAGAGCACCAGCTCTTACTGGCATGTAGGTATTTTGTGTAGCGAGTAGACTGGTAACCCTTCCATAAAAGCTCATAAGTCTCGTTACGTTTGATTTTGTTTCGCAGGGATTTTTAAAAGTGTTGTAATTGCTATATTATGAATAGAAATATTTTATTTGAAAGCACATTTGAGTTTTCCATGTTTAGCTATATATTTTTGTTTTGCTACTGCCTAAAACTTGTTTCTACGAGTCTTTCTAAACACCAAATCATCACCTTATTACTACAACTCGCTGACAAGAAAATAACTAATTCTTAGGCAATTGGTTGAACGTTTGTTAAAATTGACTTACTTAAAGGTGCAAACATATGTTTATGCAATAAGATCTTTATAGATACACAAAAAAGTTATAGTTACAAATCATATTCACCATCAGGTGTCATCATCACTACATCAGAAATTCACATGAAATCCATATATTATACTTTACAACACCACATGCTCTCACAATACCACTTTCGCACATGACATTAAGCAATTAAAATCGATACATTCATTAAGTACCAAGTAAAGTATTGTCATTAGGACTACTCCAGAATATATACATTTCTGCACGTTATCGGATGCCGATTCCACAAACCGTGCGAGAATATTATTCTTGCACGGCTGTCGACCAATCACATTCGTCATAGTTCATTCTACACGAAAGAGGGCTAGAGCTCTGTCGCGGCATGGTTGCAGCTGTCATAAGACATTAGTTTAAGTGTTTTGAAAAAATAATACGCCTTGTGAACCTGTAAGCCGGAAGGCTTGTGATTAAATTGTTATTCTTGTTGAGAAAGACTGTCATTTCCCTCCCTTAGGAAGAAGCGATCGACGAGAAATCGATAATGGCGTATCTGTGACTCTCTATCGAGTGAAACGTTATGCATTTGAGGTAAGAGAAGATCCGCGGGGTGCATAAACTCTGTTAGGAATACCACTATCAAATCAAATCTGTAGTTTGCCAAGTTTCCTATAACTCGGGAGCGAACATTTCTAGCTTTCAAATGTTGCTCATCTGGCTTTGTTGGTGTTTATAATCATCATTCAACTACGTTAATATATTATTTTTTTTCAACGTTTTAATTTCAATTTAACACGTGCTTTCCTCTTAAAGCATTTCGTAATGGCTGTTTTTCTTCAATGAAATTCGTCTGAAAACGTAATAGTAGCGAGAGGCAGTCTACCCGGTTCCGATTTCTGAGTCTTTATTTCCTTTCTTTTTCTTATTGTCGGAGCGACTTTTGCCTTCTCCCTTATTGTTTCCGGCGTCCAACACCTGAGTCATCCCATCTCGGAGGGCTCTTTCTCAATTTTACTGAAAGCAACGCCGCCTTGAGCGCGGCGCCGGCGGGTGGAGGGGGCCGCGATATGAGATAGAGCCAGAGCCCCAACGACCCCACGCACGATGGTCCCAACTGACCGAAAACCTGGCCATAATTAGAAGCCATGAAGAAAACCGTACGATTGATTGATTGATTTATTCGTGTTTCCGGGCGCGTCAAAGACTCAGTTAATTAGTCCCGTAAGTGTAGTGCGTGTTTTTCTCGGGAGATGGCGATGATCTTTTTCCCCGCTGGATGGCGAGATGTAGCGCCGACCTACCGTCGACTAGCGGGGTTTCCCCCCCAACCAGGTATCTCCCACCATCGGGGCATCACCCCCAGCCGGGACAAGCTGTAAGCCCCCGACCGGTCTCCCGGCATGTGAGGTAATGTAGTGTATGTTAGTGTGTGTGTATAAGGAGAGAGGATAGGACAAGGAAGAGGAAGGCAAGAACGCGCGCGGTCCGTGGTCCGTTTGTTAGGGTACTGCTCCGGCATTCACGTGGTGTTGATCGGAGAAACCACGGAAAACTACCGATCAGAGCAGCCGGCCTCTAGAATTCTCCTCCATACAACGACTCCAATTCGACCTAGCTGGCAAGCTAGTGTCGAAAATCCTGCCGCCGTCGGGACTCGAACCTAGAACTCCTCCCGGTCAGAGGGACTGCAGTGACATCAGGTTGATGCACTTAGCCGTCTGTACCGGTAAAACCGTACGAAACTTTGTATATTACTAGCGTACCCGTGCGGGAACTCTCGCATGCTGTACCTCACCCTCTTCCTTATTTCTCCATTTCTAAACTAAGCCTCTAATATTATTTTTTTCCTTCAAGACCCTCTTATCCTTCGTCACGTATTCTATATGTCACCTTAAAACAATATAATTTACCCTTGTCAATACAAACTATTCTTATTTAATTTTATTATCGAGCAAAATCCGTGTAATTCAACCGCATATAATATTAAGTAATTAGTAATTTTCTCATACATTTGCTGATTCTACAGGCTCTGAATAGGTGGGGTAGAATCGAGAAGCGTCGAACCAGCAAAAATGTAATAGAATGGTCAAGAAGATATCATACTGTTGATTACGGTGTGAGGAACGTTTCGTTAAGGCCTTTGGGCTAAAAAAAATAGTTTTTAAGACCCTATAACTCTTTGTTTTAGGATCTATTTAGCGATATAGATTTTTTTTAAAAATCCTGACGTGTGTTGTGGGTTGTATTTTGCATGAATATTTAGATGCTTTTTTTTAAAAAACAAATCCGTCATATTTTTAAAGTAAAAGTGAAATTCGTCACGTTCCTTGAAATTGTCTTTCTCTAGAGAGCTCATTTATAAAGATTGCTTGCGTGTGAGAGACGCAAAGGGAAGGCATACTACTGAAATAATATAAGAGACGATATCCGCGTTAAATGCGCTTGGTTTGATTTCCCCTCAAGTGTAGTTCCATTCTTTGATTCAGAAGTCGTAATAGAGGGAAAACATCTTTGTACCGTATATATACAACCTCCACCCGCAAGCATGACTTCCGTCAGTTGTAAATCCGTCATTGCCACAGTCTTCTCCATTGTAGGAATACATGGAATAACGAACAAGAAACTAGTAATAACAGAATAAATGCTTAGGCATCCAGGGTTTATAACCGACTTAAACTAGTATTTACGATTCAGTTCCAGAATACACGTCAAATAAAAATAAACAATGCAAACATTGTGCTTCCCTGCAAAAAGGTTTTCTTTGGTCTGGCTCTGCCCCCCCCACGTTCGATGGCACTGAGCCACGTGGCAGCAGTGTTGCCAGGTTGGAGATTTTATCACTAATTTTTTTTTGCCTTTAGTGCAATTTGAGAGAAAAGTTTTTAGAAATTTTAGTTGGGGATTTTATTTTCATTATTCTTTTGTAACAATTTTTTTTCAAAAACAAATAGAAGAACTTGAAACTGAATAAACTAGATTCATTCAAATTAAAATCTTTATCTCTGTTTCAGTCATTAGAATGAGTAATACAAAGATATCTCTTACTCTTGGGCTTCGTAACTCTTAACCTATCTTTTACTGAATACCACCCTGTAATTCTAAACCTGCATTGTTATGTAAATAGTCGTAATTCATATATTTATGTAATAAAAATATAGGCCTTTTATTGTAAAATATAAATATAATCATATGTAATGAATACTATTTTTCTTATTTCTTTAATTTCCAACTCTCCTCATATATTTTAAACATGAAATAATCATTATTTGAATTTGGAAGTTTTTTCTGTCGTTTGGTGACTTTCGTAGCGCTATCTAGTGGGGAATGCTTAAGGCCACATGGCAACACTGCGTGGCAGCCGAGAAATCTCTCCGTGGGAGAAACGTTTGTCTCAGCGAAACAGCGCGGAGCGGAGAAGCAAAGAGGGGATTCCTCACTGCAGATGCATCTCCCGAGAGGATTCGCAGCGGTCCTTCCCGGCAGATGCCAGAGTAGTGCCCATAAAAACAGTGCGTGACCCTTTCATCACTTCGCCAGCTTCTTTGCTTCCCCCCGCCCCTACTCCTCCTTGCCTCCAAAGCGTGTTCATTGACTTCCGCGTTTAGAAGATGGACTGCCTGATACATACATGCGAGGCGTAGGGAGGCATTGATAGCTCTCGAATGTCTACAATTGCGAGCATTTCACTTCCGTCCGTTACGATTACGCCCGTTAATTTTCATTTTTTCACCTGCCAGGTTATCTGCGACTGTTTAATTTACATTAGAATGCTTTCATCACTACCTTCTCGTGGCTGGTCTCTTTCAACATGATACAACCAATAATTTTTGTACCACTTTATAATAGAAATTATTATTATTTATATTATTATTATTTATATTATTAGTACTATTGTTGTTACTGCAAATGAAGTCTTTATTTTCAATATACAATTTCTTCGTATTCACGTCTTAAACTGTCAATCAAGATACTGCTCATTACTGATAGTAGAAGTACCAATTTACAGCCCACAATTCGCATGATATCGCCTCCATTACCCTGCTAGTGAAGCGCCATCGATGAAACGTATCAGTCACCCTCAGCTGTGTTTCTTTGTATCATATCTTTTTGAAAATTCTATTGAAATGCCCTAATCACTGTTTGCAATATGTACAGACTATGCAATTATTAGATATTATATGGTTTACTAGTTCATTGCTGTGTGTTTACAGACCTGAAACAAAACACGTAACAGTATACATAATATCCTTGCGGTCCTTTCTGGTTATTTATGCCCTAGGGCCTTTTGAATACTTTATGGCCCGCTCTAATACCATAACACACATAGAACTTAGTTATGAATTCGATTTCTTTTAAAGTTAAGATGTAAGCAAATACAATAAATAAATGGCATAATGCTCAAATAAATAAAATGAATTGTTATAAATCTTATTTTGCTTATTTGATATGAAAATTGAAATTTTGGAATGTTTCCGTGAATTTATAATTGCCATCATTCACTCGCATTTCACTGTTACGTATCATATTTTTAGAGACATAATTATATTCTTCTTCAGTAACGGTACTCGTAATCGTAATAAGATACATAAGGCACATCAGATAACATCCTCGAAATGTTATTTTTTGATGTTATGACATATTCTAAATAACGTTTGACAATAGACGCTAATAACCTAGAAAGTATCGTTTCATCAGCGCCATTTTACACTGTTATTCACGCTGATAAATCTCAAACACACCATAAAGAGTTCATATATTCTCATGATTTTAATGGAAACCACTGTCCCTGTCAGTTTTGTGAGAAGAGCGTTTTCCGAGAATTTCCACAGGAACTTCACAATATTCTTTCATTTTGTACGAACAAATCAGTCCAATAACGACTTATGCAATAGAAATTAGATATACACTCTGTTTTGTTTATCTGACGTCATATTGACAAATGACAGTTACAATGCGTCTTTTCACTTTAGACGCAAGAAATATTATAAAATGTTTGGATTTCTCGTTTTATTCAGCAACGAACTAGTAAACCATACAGTTTTGTATGCACCACGGGCGTTACTAGATGTTTTTGCCCTTGATACATAAATAACTATGACTATTTCTTGGTTTAAAAAATGAATACAAATATTCAGTGAATTCTTATTCTTATTCTAATTCTTAATTTTGCCTTTTCCCGTTCGTATGGGGTCGGCGTTAGTGGGCGTGGGCTCGTTTTTATTAATTTTCACACTTTTTTATACGGATTTGGCGAATATTTTACGGACTGATGTCCTTCCTAACGACAACCACAAGGTACACACAAGCACATTACACACAGACAACACACACAACTACGACTCACGGACAACAACGAAACACACACAACCATTCCCGTGGCGGGTTTCGAATCCACGATGCTTCGCCAACGGCTCTACCTTAGCGACCTCGGCTGCCAAGTCGGCCAATAAATATATTTCATTTATTTTGAAGTATATAAAATACATACCAATATTTTTATTAATGATAACCCGAAAGATTCTATGTATTAACAGGGTATATAATTAAAAAAAATCATTCAATCCAATTGGCTGTTCTTATAATCGTAAGAGATAAAATCTAGCAAATTAATACAATAATATAAGGTCACAAAAATGAGAGAAAACTTACTTTTATTAATTTCATTTATTCAATACAAGCAACGAAATTCAAATTTTCAGTCTTGGCGGAAATTATACCAATGTAAATTAGACTAATCTGAAAGTAATACATCTAAGAAACGATAAAATCTGTAAGGACTATCATTACAAGAGGCTATGCGAAGTAGTACCTAGACACTGCAACCACGAATCTACGACAAACGACGAAGGGAGAACTCAGCGTGAGTTCTGGGATGATACTGCAGTTCAGACAATCTCAAGTTTTGTTTGCCCTTGTGAAAAAAAAGGTTTATGAAAATCGTGCACGTAGGTGTCTGGACAATTCAAATCTCCTTTATTTGGTTTAAAAACACTATTTCGAAACGCGAGGAAAAATGAGGCATGCAATACAATCGACTATGTGTGATATTCGAATCTGTAAGCGAGAATGAATTTATGCATGCATACAACATTTTTCTTGTTTACGACTAATGAGCATATTTATTTCCAAAAGTATTTGGATTTCAAAACAAAATATGAGAATCAGAAATTAAAATCCGTTCCATAATGGCGGTAAATGAGCGTCCAATATTGAATGGACGTGTCAGCTTTCGAGAGAAGCAATCTGATTGAGAAATCCTGTGAGACTTCGTAATCTCCAATAAATGGCGCATTGGTCAAAAGTCCCGCATAAATCCGGGATTGGAAAGGACTGCGACACGTGGGCTCACGTAGATTCAATAAAGGGAGCGGCGGCGACGAACGGGCCACCTACGCCCCACACCCGGCCCTCGCTCGGGTAAACAGCGCCATCGGCCGCTGGCCCCGTCTCCCCAGCCACCGGCCAGAATCGTCGCCTCTCACGCCGCCCCCCACGTCTTCGCCGCCTCCGTCCGTACCATTGCCTCACGTGGCGCCCCCGCCCACAGCGTCGCCTCCCATTCTGCCACCCACGCCTTCGCCGCTCCCGCCCACAACCTCGCCTCCCCAGCAGTACTCTCGCCGCTACCAAACCACCCCCACGCCGCCCACTCGCTGCTCGCCACGCCGCCCCCACGCCACCAATACGTCACCCCCAAACGCCGCCCCCTGCACCCTCTACGCCCTCACGCCCAGATCACCCCCACGCTGCCCCCTACGCCCTCCGCCGCCCCCACACCGCCCCCACGCTACCCCTACGCCGCCCCCTGCACCCTCTTCGCCCTCACGCCCAGACCACCCCCACGCCGCCCCTCCGCTCTCCGCCAGCCCCACGTTCCCACTCAAGCCACCCCTCACGCCGCCCCACGCCGCCCCCACACGTCGCCCCTTATGCCGCCCCCTCGCCGCCTCCTCACCGCCCCGCCCACACTGTCGCTCACGAGTCCCCGCCACTGCCTCTGCTCCCTCCCACTCTCCTGCCCTTGATCGGCCTCTTCTGGGAGCTGCGTTCCTCACTACTGACGCGTTCGTCGTCACCTCTTCCCCTCGACCCCTCGGCAGTCCACCGTCGCCCCAGTGCAAAGGCTGTTTCCCGCTTTCCCCCGTCGCTTTCACTTTCACCATCGCCGTCTCGCTGCCGTCCCCGCCAGTGTTTGGCAGCCGGTGCACTTGCTGTTCCACCTAGACTCTGCCACCGGTTCCCTTCCCTCTCTACCCCTCTCATGGGATCGCCCCTGTAGCCCCCATTCCTTCTCTGTCCGTTTCCTCATCGTCCCCACGTCCCCTGTAATTGTCCTCAGCCCCCCCCCCTGTTGCCTCGTTGCGTCTGCCGTCTGGGCCATGTCTGCCATCGCCACCCACCTCCTTCCACCCCTTGCTGCTTCGCCCTCTCGCACCAGCCAACGTCGCCCCTCTCGCCACCGCCCGGTGCTCGTCTGCGCCTAGGGCAGGGCTGTCCAGCGTAGAAGGGCCACGTATCAAATTCTAGTGAAGCTTCGGGTCTCACCGTCAATTAAGATGGTTTTTACCCTACGTACTGAGATTATACCGAAACAAATATATATTTGTTTATATATGTCTTTCATTTTATATACATAATGATTAATGTGCATACGAGAAAATGAATATATCATTAAATAAAAATAAGATGAATTGTGCAATTGTGTTGTATTTGGTTGGTATAATAAAATGTTTCAAAGCAACAAAAAGATCCATCGGGCCGCATACGGCCCCGGGGCCGCCGTTTGGAAAGCCCTGGCCTAGGGACCAACTCCCCCTTTGCCTGCCGCTTCCCAAGTAGCGGGCGTCCCCGTCCTCCTCCCTCAGTCCCGCTCCCTTCGTCCCCGCCGCCCAACGCCGCAGCCGCGCCTCAGCTAGCGCAGAGGCGCACCTGAGGGATATTTCATATTCGGAATCGACGGGCGCCCGCCCGCACAGATAAAATTTTGTTCATTTCGCGCGAGGGGAGACGCAATCCGTGCGCCAGGACGCAGGCGCGGCCCCCGGACCCCGTCCTCGCCCCCCCCCACGCTGCCCCGCACGACGCCTCCCGCGCCGCTCTCCACGCCGCCCCCACGCCCGGTTACACGTCGTCCCATGCCGCCTCCACTGTGGCATCACGTCGCCCCCATGCCGGCCCTTGGCCGTTCCCCACGCCCCCCACACCCCCCACGCCGCCCCCACGCCGCTACTTCGCCGTTCCCCACGCCGCCCCCACGCCGCCCCACGCCGGCCCCACGCTGGCCCCACGCCGCCCCCAAGCCCGGCTACACGCCGTCCCACGCCGCCTCCACTCCGGTCCCACGCCACCACCACGCCGCCCCTTCGCCGTTCCCCACGCCGGCCCCACGACGCCCCCAAGCCCAGCTACGCGCCGACCCACGCCGCCTGCCCCGACCCCGACCCCACGCGACCTCCACGCCGTCCCTACGGCGGCCCTCACCCACGCCGTCCCATGCTGGCCCCCACTCTGGTCCCACGCCGCCCCTTCGCCGCTTCCCACGCCGTCCCACACCGCCATCACGCCGACCTCACGCCGGCCTCACGCCGGCCTCACGCCGGTCTCACGCCGGCCTCACGCCGGCCCCATGCCGCACGAAAGCCGTCCCTTCGCCGCTCTCCAAGCTTTCCCCCACCCCGACCCCACGCCGCACCTTCCCTGCTCCCCTCACCTCCCCACGCCAGCCACTACACCCTCTCCCACGCCGCCCCTAAGGCACAGCCTCGGGCGCGCTGGCCGGGCAGGGCGCAGAAGGGATATCCTCACCCAAGCCAAGGACACCTGCTCCTATTGGGCGAGGAGACATTTATCGCAAAACACACGTCCGGAAATAGAGGACATGTGCTTTGATATTAGTTGCTCTTTGTGATCAACTATTTAGTACTTGATTCGTATCTAGAAACATTTTCTCTATAAATTCAAACCGTTTTTAAAAGAGTCAGACAGACAGAGAGAGAGGGAGGGTTACAGAAGACGGAGACGCACATAAAGCGAGGCATTGAGAGAAAATGAAAGTGTGTGTGTGTGTGTGTGTGTGTGTGTGTGTGTGTGTGTGTGTGTGTGTGTATGTTTGTGTGTGAGAGGGAGATGGGGATAGAGAATACACGTGCTTCCCAAAAAATAGTTGTATTTAAATCTTGGAGATACAGGATTTATAATTAATTCAAGAAAAATATTTATAATAAAAATGCGTATTACGAATGGAAAAATTTAACTACTTTATAAAACAATTATTATTTCAAATTATTCTCAGATGTTCTTAGATATGCAATTTCTATTTCATAAAGTTGCAACACTCATTATCACGATTGCACGTCTCCTTTAGGCCACGTTCATCGTTTCTATCTACTTTAAATGCTCTGCTTCCTCAAAGAAATCTAGTTCATTCCGCCTCACTTTTTATTTCATAATTCCGTCATTCGTCTAATTGATTTTCTTGCTCGACCATTTACCTTTTAAACTGTTTTTCCTCCAATGACTGTCCTTTCTTTGTATCGTCTCTTCATCTTACTTCCTTCTCTTTGCATCTTATTATACTAGTTGTTCCAGACGCATCCATTGAACCAGTCTGAATGTTGGTCATTTGGGCCTGCCGGCGCCTGCCCGTTGCAAGTTCGGTTGCCCCACCTGCCCTGCTCGCGCCTGCGCCCAGTCGCTCCGTAATTGCTCCGCGCCCCTCGCCGCTGCCTGCAGTTGCCCCGCGATGCCCAGCGCCTTCCGCGCGCCTCGCCCCAATTTTTGCGCCTGCAGCAATCCCCCCCGCCCCCGCCCCGTCAACCCCGCCGTGCCTGCTCCACCTGCCGCCCGGTGAACGCCCCGCCGGCCTGCCCCGCCCCGCCGCACCCAACCCCGCCCGGCTCCGCCCAGCCTTGCCCCGCCCCTGCCCCGCCATACCTGCTCGACCATTCCCCCGCGGTGAACACTCCGCAGGCCCGCCCCACCCCTCCCCGTCTCGCACCGCCCCGCCCTTTCCCGACGCGCCGCGCCCCACCAACCGCCTCGCCCCAACGTCCTTGCTTCACCTGTCGCCCCCCCGGCGAACGCTCCGCCGGCCCTCCCCGCCCCGCCCCGCCCCCGCCGTGCCTGCTTCACCTGCCGCACCGCCCAACCCCTACCCGCTCCTACCCCTCCCCACCCCTCCCCGCACCGCACTCGCCCCAACGCGCCTGCTCCAGCAAACACTCCGCCGTCCCACCCCGCTCCTCCCAGCCGCACCGAACCCCGCCCAGCCTGGCACCGCCCCTTCCCCGCCGTGCCTACTCTACCTGCAAATCTCCGCACCGCCTCGCCTCACCCTGACGCTCCCAGCTCTGCCCCCGCCCCGCCCACCCCGACCAGCCCCGCCCATCCCCGTTCAGCCACGATCAGCCCCGCCCAGCCCCGCCCAGCCCCGCCCAGCCCCGCCCCGCCCAACCCCGCCCCAACCCCGCCCCAACCCCGCCCCAAACCACGCCCCAACCACGCCCCAACCACGCCCCCAACCCCGCCCCAACCCCGCCCCAACCCCGCCCCAACCCCGCCCCAACCCCGCCCCAACCCCGCCCCAACCCCGCCCCAACCCCGCCCCAACCCCGCCCCAACCCCGCCCCAACCCCGCCCCAACCCCGCCCCAACCCCGCCCCAACCCCGCCCCAACCCCGCCCCAACCCCGCCCCAACCCCGCCCCAACCCCGCCCCAACCCCGCCCCAACCCCGCCCCAACCCCGCCCCAACCCCGCCCCAACCCCGCCCCAACCCCGCCCCAACCCCGCCCAGCACTTCGGTGCCTGTTCCATCTGCCACTCCAGCGAACGCCCCGTCGCCCCGCCCCGCCCCGCCCCGCCCCGCCCCGCCCAGCACCGCGCCGCGCGCTCCTTTCCTGTCAGCCCCTGCCTGCCCCCTGCGCGTCCTCCGACACCAGAGCAAATATTTGACCTCTGTTCGCAGATAGAGACCTCGGACGTGACAGCGCGCCCACTTGCCGCCCGATCGTTTTTTCATAGTCCCCCCGGCGGAGACAGGCGACGCGAGCAGACAGCTGGCTCCGCGCCCGGGCGCCCCTCCCCATCGCCCCGCTGCCCCGGAGACCTTCCGTCCCGCGGGGGATGCCGCTGCCCACAGCCTCCCCAGTTGCCTGCCACTCCCTGTTCTTATCAGCGCCGCCACCCTCCGCGCCCCGCCTGCACACCCGCCGTGGCGACGGCCTCCCGGCTGCCACTCGGCCGCCCCTCCGCAATTCCCTCCGCGGCCCCCGCGCGCTTTCTTTTGTCGTCCCCTCGGAGTCCCTTTCGCCTTACTCCGCCGACATCTCCGCTGTTCTCCCTGCCGCCCCCTGTCCCCAACTTCCCCCGCCGTTCCCCCGCCGTTCCCCCGCCGTTCCTCCGCCGTTCCTCCGCCGTTCCCTACACCGTCCCCCGCCGTCCCCTACACTGTCCCCCGCCGTCCCCTACACTGTCCCCCGCCGTGCTCCGCCGTCCCTCGCCGTCCCCCACAGACCCCCCACCGATCCCCCACCGACCCTCCGCCGTCCCTGCCATCCCCCACCGTCCCCTGCACCGTCCCCCGCTGTCCCCGCCGTCCCCCCGCCGCACCCTGCCGTCCCCTCCGGTCCATCGCTGTTCCCACGCCGTCCCAGCTCCGTCCCCACGCCGACCCCCGCCGTTCCTCCGCCGTCTGCCTGCCGACCCCTCTTCTTCCCTTTCGCCTCCCCCCCCGTCTCCTTCGCAGTTATTCCCGCTGCCATCCCCGGTCACCCCGACCCCCCGACCCTCGATCTCCCGCCGACCCTGCGCCAGCTCCCCTCCACCCCACCCCGCCGTGCCGCCGCCGCCTCCCCGTGCCGTTCCCCTGTTGCCCCCCGTCATCCCTCCGTTCCTTCCGCCTTTCTCACCGCCGTCTCCCTTCCTCGATTCCTCATCCCCTCCAGTCCCCCTTGCTCCACTTTGCGTTCCTCGGCCTCTCGCCGCCAGCATCTTCGCGACAAAGGTCAGCCTCCTTCCGTCGCCTCCGCGTCTTCACTTCTTGATCCCGTCTTTGGAGCCCGCGCCACTGGTTTTCAGCGCGGCCAAATCGCGTCATTCCGCTGTTTCTCAGTTCGGCGTGCTGTCTTCGATTCCCCACCACCTACATCCCCCTCTTCGCATTTAAACCACCCCTTATTACAAGCAGTTTGAATTCCTTTTCTCGACTTCGCTCTGTCGTTTCACCCTCCCCCCACCTTTTTCAAGTATTCTCACCCGAAACTCCGTCCTCACCACAAATCCAGAGGCTTTCCATGACGCTGCTCCCGCTCTTTCTGTCGAAATTGCCTCTTCCACCCCCAATATGTTTGCATCACTATCACCCCTGCCTTTACCATCCTAATCACTTCCAATGAAGATCTCTTCTCCCTAAGCCTTATTATGTCTATGAGAATTTCTATTGCCTTGCCCTAACTTGCAGTGTCCTTTTCCTTCTTTAACAGGCCTTCGTCACAATCATCCCCACCACCACAACAACCACAACCACCACCTCCACCACCATATCCATCAACCACCATTTCCACCAACCACCACCACCATCACCAACCACAACCAACCACACCACCACAACCACAACCTCTCCTTCCCTTTTCCAGTTTTATATCCTATCTCTGTTTCCCTTTCCTTCTCCTTCCATTTCCTTCTCTCTTTTTCTTTCCATTCCCCCCTCCCGTGCTTTGCTTACTCCCATCCTCCGCTCTCTTTTTTTTTCTTATTCGCCGCAACCTCTACCTCTGCGTCCGACCTCCCCGTCCTTTACCCCTCTCTTTTCCTCTCTTCCACCTCTTTCCGTCCCCCTCTCCCTGAGACCCCCTCCACCTCGGCACCCCCTCCCATGCCCGTCGCTTCCGCCCCCGCCCCCGCCGTCGAGAGAAGCCTCAAATATTCAGCAGAGAGGAACACACAGATGCAAACCAGCTATGAAAGAAACTGCCCCGCCCACCCGGGTCGGCCGTGCAAAAAGGGTTCTCTCCCGCCGAAAATGAAGAGGGGGGCGTGGAGATCGGAGCGCGAGCCCCTGCCGAATTGCGCGGCAAGCCACTCGTACGAACAAGTGAAGGCAGAGACGCGAAGCAGTGGGGGACTCGGGAGGGGAGAGGTGGTGTATCCACTTCGTGCCGACGGGCGCGAGTTCCTCAGAGCTAACGATAAAAGTGTCTAATGCAGTGAGCTCTAGAGTAGACTGGAGACAACACTCTGTGCTCAGAAATCGTGACGGACCACCATGATGGTGAACGTCTGTTCTGTCCTAGTTACCTCAGAACCAAATAGCAGGAAAAGCATCTCATTCCATTTTTTTAAACATTTATTCTCTTTCATGTTCACTTGAACTTAAAAAAAGTTGAATGCAATTAATATTTAATACTTTGAAATTTCAATTTACCTCTAATACTTAAACAACATCCAATCTTTCACTTCTTGGAAACTTTTTAACATTAACGAAGTGGAGTGTTCTTGGTTTGAGTATCTTTAATAATTTTGTTACATGACTTATAGCAAATAATAGTCGTCGAAAACAAAAAATGTTATAAAAGTAATGGCTAAATATCTCATCTAATAACATTCAAATCTAGTTTACAGTTTGTTAGCGTTCTTTCGAACCGATTGCTTTTGGCATTTTCTTTGACAGAGACGATTTTAAGCATCGCTAACAACACACAAGACACATTTCACTCGTAAGAAAGTCTGTAGGAAGACGTACACCGCAGCCAACCTAACAAAAAACGACCGTCACGATTTTAAGCTCTTTAAAGCATTGCAGTTGTGCATCAAGTTATTATATTGAGATCACTGGTCTAGTGTAACGGAGAGGTATTTTGCCTAGAACGTAAGGGAGAGGGAACAAGAATGAGGTGCTACCCGCCACGATATCCAAAGCAAAAGGTAAGTAATGATTTCTCACGAGGTGTGTGACGAGAGGTAAATGTGCCAAAGAACGTAGGACTAAAATTCTAAGAAAAACACAAGCCTTTGACATTGCTGAGTAATCAAAACTTATGACAATACTCGTAGGAAATGAGAGCTTTTTACGCTACTGCCCGAAGGCAGTAGGTGAACCTTGTGCTTGTGGCTTTTGTTGCTCTCTTGTAGAACCAATATGTTGCAATGATTGAAAAATAAAATCATTTATTTACAACGTGGGAATGAATTGCTCACAATTACTCTCAATTCCAATTAGATAATTTTTAAAGCTTCTCAGACTTCTACCTGTCTGACTGGAGTATATTTGACCTGCGACCCATAAATATCACATCATTTTCATTACATTTCATTTTAATTCATTCTTCTCCATCTCAGTTTTCCACATTTCCGCCTACTTTACGCAAATTAATTACAGCACATTTTTCTCCGTTGCATATCATTTGTATTTATTACCCACCAAAGGAATTTTGATCCAAAGGCCATTAAGACGTAGCATTTTCGTCACGATAACTTTGCCACTGCTGGCACCAACAGGAATATCACTAGCAGGAATATGCGAAAAATAAGTTAAAGGGGTTGATTGGCCCCCATTTTTGATAACGGTCCTCCATTTCCGAGTATTAACTGTTACGTCCTTCTTTCCTATACTAATAAATTTTTTCAGAAAACTTCCTGGGTTCACGAAATATAATTATCATCGACACCATGTTTCTATAATTCAGATTGCAGGCAGATCTATTTGCCGTCGGCCGTAAAAAATACATACGCACATTGAGGGAGGGTAGTGTGTATATTTCATAAGAGTGTGTCATTCATAATGCATTCGCCCATTATCATGAAAAATGAATTATACAAGACCTTCCGCGAAACGAATATTCCAGCAAATTATCGTGAAATACCAAGGGAGATATCGATTAGTGTTCACAGGCCTCGGTAGATCAGGCTCGCTTCTGAATTCTCTTTGATAAAGTGTTAATGACCAGTTATTTAATGACACTTAATTGCATTTGAAATAATAAAAAATATTATTTATGTGAAGGAAAAAAGTGAATGAATGTTCAAATAGATCGTGTAGAAAGAGAAAAATATCTGAAAAACAGCAGTCTAATGATAATATATAAACACATACACACACACTTTCACACATACACATTATATAGTTATATATCACTCACACACTAGCGGAACCTGGCATATTCTCTTTCCCTCTCCCTTTCTCTCACTGTCTCTCTCTTCGTCTCTCACCCTGCCACTCTCTCTCTCCGTCTCTCTCTCCGCATCTTTCTCCGTCTTTATTTTTCTTCGACTCTCTCTCTCTCTCCATCTCCCCCTGACCCTGTCTATCTGACTCTGTCTCTGTGTATGTTTCTCTCTGTCTGTTTCTGTCTCCGCCTCTCTGTCCCTCTCATTCACATTTAATTGCAGATTATGCACGTCTTTGAGCAGGCGGAGTAATATTGAGAATCGCCGGACCAGCAAAAATGTAATGGAGTGTTCAATAAGATCTCATCCTGTAGATTACGGTGTGAGAAACGTTTCTTTGAGGTCTTTGGCCTCAAAATTTTAGTTTCACGCTCGTATCCAACTGTGCGTTGTCTGTAAACTGGTAATCATCCCAGTCTTCAGTACCGTCGGCACAACCTGCTAACTTTTTACTCCTCCGTGCTTACTTAGCGCGAGGGTACCGCAGTTCCTAGACAGAAGCCGCGCAGCTCGCCTAGGCAGAAGTTCTGGGAGCGTGTTGTTCTTGGAGCGCCCGACAGCGTCTGTTGGAGCTGCAACTGCGGCTCCTCTCAGCCGCACTCCGGCGCGCGCAGACGCCACTTGGCACTTCGTCCTGCGCGGCGGCCACCGCCTTCAGCGCTGCCGCGGAGCTTCCGCCGAATTAGGCAACGCCCCCCCCCCTGTAAAATAGTGGGGATGCGCGACATACTTTTACTACTAGTGTCGCTAGTTATTACTTGAGAACGGAATTTATTGTAATGAAAAAGGTTAAATATGTATATAATTTGTACATTTAAAATGTACATTTAAAATGTACATACATTTAAAAGGTTTTTTTTAGTTCAATTTAGATTGCTTACTGTACATTTTGCCTTGCTCTCTAATGGACCCTTCTACGTATTATTATATTTTCAATGAATACGGTTTACAATTATTGTATCGCTCTGTTCTTTTGAATTTTATTGATTTATTGCTTAGAACTGTATTATTTATTGTATTGAATTGTATTAATTATTGTATTGATTTGTATTATATATTCTATTGAATTGTATTTTTCATTGTAATTGTTGGAACTTTTGTCGGTCAGTCTAAAAATCAGTGATTACAATGAAACTCGCCGTCGTCTTATGCAATAAAGAATTATTATTATTATTATTATTATTATTATTATTATTATTATTATTATTATTATTATTGCTGTTGTTGTTATGTACATACATATGTATTTATTTTTTCCAAAATATGTAAAAAAATTGAAAATGTGTAAAATAAAAATTATTGTCAAGTCTAATATTCTTCTATAAAGGCATTTTTAGAAGCACAGAACGTCACCGATCGGATTTCAACGTGAAATTGGAGAAAATGAAAGAAAATTTTGCCTGTACAGAAGTAAAATGGAACACTAGTTTCTTTCGACATATAAAATACGTTTGTCCTATATGCAATGTTTATGATTGAGTAAATAGTAATGCCACGGTGTCAATAATGGATTCTGTAGTTGGGCGGGCACATATCCTCCGGATACTCCAACAATGCGATAAGACAAGGATCTAAAAATATTTCTTAGAATTTTGATCGAGTTACGCATGGAGTGTGTGAAACACGAGAAAGCTCAAGGTAAACATTTATTCTGCACCACGTACGTCCTCTCATGCTTGATCCCGGGTACGCAGCTTGTAACCGTTAACTAGTGGCGTGCTGTCACAGTGACCGGCGAGTAGAAATAAACTCGCTGTCCTCTCGACCGGTGCAACGTAGGAAGATTTGGTTTACAGTTCCTTCTTACCTCTTTCTCGACAATGTTCGGGCGTAGGCTAGCTTATCTAGTTGCACCCGTTTGCGTCTGAGAATCAGTTGAAGTTACGTATTGATCTCGATGACCTCAACTCACCAGTAGTAGAAGTTTACATTTGGTAATGCACGCTTATACTTAGTAAATAATTTTCATTTTAAAGTGTACTTTGTGTTTTTACGTGTACATTGTGATTGCCACAGCTCTCAGAAATATTCTGACAATTTAAATACACAATATTATTTTTAATTAATAGATGCTTTTGTTAATGATATAGTCATAGTAAATGACACTCCTCAGCTCCCAACTCAGCAATGTCCAAAGCACTCCCATTACCCATGAACCCTACTGGTTGATACATAGTAATCCAAACCAGAGTGACGAAAATAATTAATGGTGAACGTAGAGGTCGTCAGATTACTTAAGAACAGGCTTACAATATATTCGGTAAATACGATGATGACTTAGGAGAGAATTCTTAATTTCGTAACGTGGATTAAAACTTTCCTTTTGCTAGACAGTGTCGTAAGGTTCTCCTGATTAAACCTGGGCAGCCCATAGACCACGAATTTGTGCATTTGGAGCTACGACGTGCATGGCCGTTTCGTAAAACACCGATTCACGGGATTCGCAATCCTACATCCAATCACAGCTTCTTGTCCATCAAACCGTTTCGCCCATGGCAAAGCAGAGCGACCTCGGAACGAATCCGCCGTGAGATACGACGGCGGCGCCGCACCTGAAAATTAAATATCCCTCCGATTTATTTTTCGCTTCGCAGGGCTTCGCACGCGCCCATCTTCGTGTCCGGCGATTGAGTTTTGAAACACGTCCGGGGACTCTGCGTTAAATTATAAGCGGCCCTATATTTTACTCGTCCGAGGTAATACCGCCAAAGGCCGGGGAATCGCCGGTGAAATATAATCCAAGGAGCGGCGCCGCATCTGGGAATCGATTCCTATTCGATTCTATTCGATTCGCCGCCGCAGCGCTGGCCGCGAATCTTTAACAGAGGGCGCGCGAGCGGCATGAGAGAGAGCTCAGGGCAGACGGGCGGATTACGGAGGTTACGATCCCCTCCCTTCCCGATGCGAAACCTCGAACAGACACGTTGTGGGCTTACTATTGGTACCAATACGACTAGAAGAGAGTTCTTGCGTAACGTAATAGTCTAATATATATATATATATATATATATCTTATATATTATTTCTCAAAGGGCTGTTTGGTCTTTTCAATAAATTGGGCGACATACGAAACCGATCTGTATAAAGAAGCAATGGATTGAAAAATCGTGT
This sequence comes from Acheta domesticus, assembly GCA_031308135.1. NCBI lineage: Eukaryota > Metazoa > Arthropoda > Insecta > Orthoptera > Gryllidae > Acheta > Acheta domesticus. The sequence continues at coordinate 181,935,154 of JAHLJT010002406.1, forward strand.
TTCTTTTCACCTGCACATGGGACATTCGTATTGAAAAAGGGCGTTAAAAATACGTAAATATGAAAAAAAGTAGTAATTCGGGATCTGTAATATTTGATTGCCGCGCGATCTATCGGAAGAAAATTACACTCGGACGGTGGCGGGAAACAAGTGAATGTTGCAATCTCAAGCATTTTTGTTTGTTTCAATTTAGTGTAGGTTGTGTAAGCACGTGAACGTGATTTTCTACATTGAATAGAAATCTTGAAATATGAGAGGTTAGTGATCTTAGTGAGGTTAGGTCGTTTATAATGCTGGAATACAAAAAAAGAATTTAAGCAGAAAACAGTTTGGTTATTTGACTAACCGTGCGATTTAATCGCACGGGTTCTCACTAGTGTATATATATATATATATATATATATATATATATATATGTAAAGAAAATATTATTTCTTTAATTCGAAAATGCGGCGATTCCAACGCTTAGCGTTTTTTAGACAGACGAAGTACGATGATAGACAAAACAATACAGAGAGAAAGTTTATTAGATTATATTGTATTTAAAATAAGTAAGTAGAGAAGCGGTAGTAATAAGCATAAATTGTTTCTCTGCCTGCTGTTTACAGGTAAGAGTGAAGTATTATAAATAGTTTTGTGTAATAATGTTGTTGATAAAAAGTGAATAAAACTTTTCCTCTGTTTACAGTGAAACATTTTGGCTTAGTACTACACAAATATATAACAAATAAATGTACGTGACCTTAGTGAAAGAATAAATTATGGAGGAAAATTCATTGGAAGGAAAAATATCCATCTTCAATTTTATAGTTGTAGGAAGACACAGATAAAAAAATTCGAACTTTTCAATTATAGAAAATTCAGAGTTAACAGTGAAAATAGGACCTGTGCCATCTTTATAAACGCATTTCACTCTATTCCTTCAAAAAAAAGAAAGAAACAATTGGCGCCATTTTTGATGAAATTTTGAAAATATCCCAAGGGCTTCATGTCAAGTACCCCGAAAAATTAATTAATATTATTGAAAATCACAGAGCAGTGACTCAGGGCAGACAGCCAGTTTTATTAAGTTTGGAAAAAACTGTACGCACAATTTAGGTGCTAGTGTTTTGCCGTCAATCGATATTTCGCTATCAAGGACCCACAGAACATGGATTCTGACTACACCACGTGTTAGAAATATTTTTTTAAATTTAACAACTGGATTTATTCACTTTTTCGTTATGAGTGCCCGGCAATCAGAGTTTTTCAGCCAAAAATTCGCCGCCAGCATTACATAACTTTCTCCCTCCTGCGAAAGCGGTTGCGAGAAATTAAAATACAAAACAAGCTGCAGTTGTATAGCGCATCGCATAAATAGGAAGTATTTAACCCAGCAGTAGGCGTCCGGGGTGCCTGAGTCACCCGAGCATTGTTTCGGAGCTCACTGTACGTTTAGTTTTATTTATAATCTTGCGAGCTTCTCAATACCTTTCGAGGAAAGCTTTGTGCACATATCTCGACCCTTCTCTTTCAACTGCTTCCTGCCCTTTCCTGGAAATTTTGTTATCGCTTCCTGCCACGCTGTTCACAGTACGTATCAGCAGGAAGGCACCGAGAGCGGTTTCATTTTCAAATATACACCACCGTAAGTGCTTTTGTTCTAGAATAGTTCTTCACAACAAATATTTTAATGATATGATTATAATATATTTATAGTATTATGATATATTTGTATGTATATTTATTTATATATATACATTTGAATTTATTTATTTATATTGTGTATTGTACTCTGAAATATACTTACATCATATTTTACATCATATTATTTATATTCTTATATTTTTGACTGTTTTTTAGGCGCTGAAGAGATTTCATCCTACACGCTATGAGAAAATCGTGAGCTCCTGCTTTGTGAAAGTTGTTTGCAAAAATAACATTCTTAAAAACTAAAATTTTATTTGTACTTGTTTCCAAACTATGTATAAATACTTGAAAATAAACAATTATTCATTAAAGAAACAAAATAGTTTGTTTTTAATTGTTTTGTTGACATTTTTACCGTGGGGCGACTGAGGCACCCCGCGCGCCACAATTTGTTACAAAACATGGCGCGCCTCCTGCCGGGTTAATGGAGATCGGCGTTTTCCTGGGAGGCAGCTGCGTCGTCAGCAGTGCCGTTCTGACAATGAAACTCACGTCGGTTCGCGCAGAATGAGAATAAGAATAACACTATATTTTCATTTTCCACTCAAAATCGAAACTCTTTCATTGCTTTTGGATTTTTTCGGATTTCTCATGAAATCAAACACCCATCGCCATGGCCTGATGCGGCATAGCTTCTTTCAATTTCTGTGCGTTTTAAAAATTATTTCATTTAAAATATACCTCACATCATTCTTATTGAATTTAGTTAATAATGTCATTTCATTTCAAAAATTGAGCTCTGTTGTCATTTAAGCTTAATGTAGGAACAGCTCGTACCGTTGCTCTACCGGGAAATGATGCGAATTCAGTAAGAGTCTTGCCTCCAAAACAAGTTGCTTTTGAAATCAACGAATGACAAGGAAGGAACCCACACTGTTTTTGAATTCCTCGAGATAAGTCCGGAATATTATAGAAATTATTTTCGAGAGTAAAAGCGCTTCTGTGAACACCAAAGCGCTGGCAGCTCTCCCTAAAAAGGGAAACGTCTCATTCTCCCTATCAGGCATCGGATTAGAGTCTCGTGTGGTTCATCGTCCTTTGATTTTGAGGGGAAAAAAGGCTTCGCCCTGGAATGAATTGTGAATTGCGGCTTCGTGCAGGTGGATTCTGGGAACGGCGTCGCGCCGGAGTCCCAGTTTAATAACTTTGACACGCGTGTCCGCGTCGTCGAGCCAGCAGGGCGGTGCAGCGCGAGTGGGGAGGGGGGCGCGGCTGGGGCGTGCTGGGGCGTGCGGAAGCCGGCGTGGGCGAGCGAAGGGCGGGCAGAGGTAAAAAAATGACTGTTCTAAAACGGCCCACATAAACAATGAAGAGTTTGTACTCCTTCTTGCACAACGTCAACTGTCGAAATCTGTCCCATTCTGAATAGGAGAATTTAGTCGGTACGCGCAGTGTGAGAATAAACGGAATAGGGGCGTGCTGGGGCGTGCGGAAGCCGGCGTGGGCGAGCGAAGGGCGGGCAGAGGTAAAAAATGACTGTTCTAAAACGGCCCACGTAAACAATGAAGAGTTTGTACCCCTTCTTGCACAACGTCAACTGTCGAAATCTGTACCATTCTGAATAGGAGAATGTAGTCGGTACGCGCAGTGTGAGAATAAACGGAATAACAGCTAAATATTTGCATTTGCGGTCAAAATGAAACTTTTATATTGACTTTGGATTTTCCCAACTTCTAAATAACTAACAAAAACATTGACACCTCTGCGATTTCTGTAGGGTGCTTAATTTTTCGTCAATTTACGCCTACAGATATATACGAAATTTGTGATATATAATAACCGAATAATTCGTAATATATAATTGTTATACAAAAACGGAATAATTCGAATAATACATTCGTAATTAAATTCTTATACAATTAACCAGCAAATAATATTCGTTGATAAATTCGGATGTTTAATAATTCCACTTTTTGCGTTACAACAAAAACAGTGCCACTGGCTTGGCAGCGCAGACCACAGTGCGGCCGGGGGAGGCGAGGGCCGGGGGCGGGGGCGCGCTTGGCGTGTACAGCGACGGGCGCTGAGGGAGCCGCCACGTCACGGGCGAGGGGCGGGGGCGGGGGCGGGGCGGAAGTGTGCGGGACTATAATATCCCAGCCGGGTCGCATTGTTCTGAGTAACGGGAGGGGGCGGAGCCGCCGCCGCCGCCGCCGCCGCCGACCGCCTTCCAGACTCGCGCAACTTGGGCTGTTCTCGCGGCCGAGGTGTGCAGGAGTGCCGCCGCCGCCTCAACCTCAACTGCTCCCGCCCCCCCCACCCCCGCCCCAGCCCCCGTCCCCGCCGCCGGCAGAAGAAGAAGAGGGCTTTTCATGTGAAGTAGGATTTATAGGAATAAAGTCTTCGCCCGAGAGGCGGCACGGCGCTGAAGGCACGGAAGGGGGCGGGGCGGGCGGGGAGGGGTGGGGATGGGCGGCGCGGGTCGGGGAGGGGTGGGGCCGGGCGGGGGGGGAGCGGGGCGGAGCTCGGCGGAGTGGGGCGGGGCGGGGCGCGGAGCACAAGTCGGGACGGGTCCCTGCCTCCCCGAGAGAGAGGGCGGGGAGGGACGAGGGAGTGGGGGAGGGGGGCCTCATGCCAACACACGAGCGCTGTTTGAATTCGCGCAGAAACGATTGTTGGGAGTTGAAATTTATCGAGGACTATTTATCCTATCTTTGCAGGCGGATGCGCTCTCCCCGGGAGAAGAGGGAATTAAAGAATATTCAGAGGGCGAAGAGTTTTGAAGGCGGAAGACAAGAGGATTCTATTGCTCGCGATCTAAAGACAGATGATTACCATCCATCGGAGGATTCCGAGCAAACAATGCGGGAAGGAGTGGCAGCGGAGGAGAGCGTTCCATTGTGGTTCGCGCTTCGATTCTCAAGAGGACGCAACTGGCTATTATGAGGGCTTATGACCTTTTGTGTACCTTTGCGCATTGTCTGAATCGAGCCTAAAGGAAGCGTTTGTTTCACGAGAGCGACAGTTGACATTTTCAGAGGTTGAACGCTTTGAACGCGAAACAAAATACGTGGACCTTAGTTATGAACTTTTATAGCACTGTAATTGATATACAACACGAAAAGGAACAAGTTATTCACTATTTCATTTGAATTTCCCTCGAGTTTTGAATGATAACTTTCATCTATTCCTGTATTGATTAATTGTTTTACATTTCTTTTATGCCTTAAAGTTCATATATACGTTTTGCCGTTTACCTTTTTCTTGCAATGCTTCTCATTAATACATTAATATTCTGTAAACTTGTTAATATAAATCTTCACCTTCTGTTTTCAAACTTAAAAACGATACAAGACAGTGGTGAATATTGCCATAACAATATAAAGTAATACATTAACCATTACTAAAGAAAATTGTTGAGAAGATTCCTATACAATTAAATTATCCGTATTCACTCCGAAAGTAGTAAATTGAAACTATTTTTCGTCGTTTCAAAAGACTAACTATTTACGTTTTGAAGTATAGTCTCACTTAAGAACGTTACAATCGACAGAAACATTAATTTTTAATATCTTGTGAATGAAATTATATTAAAAAAATATCAAGGAAGAAAATTTCAAATCTTTGATGCCGCGCTAACATCCAGGTGTCTGTGCAGTAAGAGCAATTCAAAATTATGTCCTAGTCTTTTGTGCGAATACTCGAAATCATCCAAATGAGTGGAACCTGCTGAGAAAAATGACCCGTGCTTTCTCGTCCTTGATCGACAGAAGATCACAGCTACATCAAAGCGTCAGTTCGTTACGTAGGTCGACAATTCTTCGTCTTATTGGAGGTCCCGTAGCCCACCTGACTGTTCTGGCAGCTCTGGATCAGAATTGTTGCCGGCTGCGAGTCCGAGAAGAAAAATCTACAGCTGAAGACTTTACGTTTCCCTTCCCCTCTTTAATAATATTCGAAGTCTTTGTAATAGAAACTTTCTACACATTGTCCGTCTCTCCAACAGTCTGTACGTCTCTCTATTTGTCCGTCTCTCAGTCACTCCTCTCTATTTCTTGTATCCTATCTTTTTTTGGCCGTGTGTCCTCGCAGAACGGTCCGCAAATACTGAAATGTTCAAAAAGTATAAGTCATCGCCGGTGTCTTGCAAAGTTTTCAGCGAAAATGTTCTTATATGACAAAGATTTACTCTTCAATAATATTGTTAAAGTAATATTTTGGTTTTACAATTAGGAGACCAAAAAATTGAGAAAATTTAAGAAAATGTACTTTGGGTAGCGATAGATGGCAGCTGGCTAGAGAACATGGCAAATCCTAAAATCTTGCTCAGAGCAAAGAAATTAGAAAACTAACTACTGCGAGAAAGCATGTGCCATTCTGTAAAATTCTTTGCCATTCTGGTATGACAGCCTTGGTATGTAAAGAACTTTTGTACTTTGGGTTTTACTAACATTGAAATCCCTACGGGATAGGTAAACAGAAGTAAATTTTGACTAAAATATACTTTACGTCACAATTAACATTTGGGTGTATCAGGGTCTAACAGCAAATATGTTTGAAGGATATTTCCTCCTTGTCAGTATTGTCTATCACAAATTTAAAATGAAGTACAATGAAATACAACTCATCCCTAAGCAACCACAGCAGTTATGCATTCACCGTTGCCGGAGTCTTTTGCGCTCTGGGGAAATTTCAATAAGATGGGGAAGGTGGGGGGGTGACTAGGAAGTTATTTTAGGAAGGGGACTCTGTTTAACATACGTTTGATCATTCAGACAGGAGGCTGAAGCATTTTTTACTATTTTTATAATTTCAAAATGTTCTACGTTATTTAAGAGTTGTTCTTTTCTTTCCTGTCCTTTGTCATTTCCATTATGGTATTTCGCATAGGGAAGGTCGCTGACAAAACTTCACTGCTGTCATGACACGAGTCCTCCGAGTGTGGCGCTTATCGGCGCAATATTCGCAACAAGATACAGTTCTCTTTGTTGAAGAGCCAAGTATGAATGGGTATTTTAATTTTGAAGATTTGCAGGCTTTTATTTGTGCAACGTAATAATGGTTTTGGCATCATGTGCTTTACTCTCTTAGTTTTTTCGTTATTAATGCCTAGGGTTTAATTTTGACTTCCATTAGCAATTAAATGATGTAGAACAAAGGAGATAGCGGGGAAATTAAGTGAAAATGACTCCGAGGGACAAATCTTTTCTTTTCTGATAAACCTGTCGAAAACAAAAATTAAGTGTTCACGATTTTCTTTTTCACCATACTTCCATATTCGAACTGTACAAATAAAGAGCGGGATTTAAGTTCTTTCAAAAATATTCTAAAAGAGAAAAGATATGTTTAAGAAGATTAGATCAAAGGTAAAAGGTGCAGCTAAATACAAAACTAACCTCTACTCAATTGCACTTGATTCCTGCAAAAAAGCGCGTTTTTCGTTATTTGCACCCGACAGGTAAAAAAATGTGAATTCTCTCAAATGCTGGATTTTTGCCCAGAGCATTATGAACATATTTATCAGTCGCCTAAAAGTTTTAATATGAGAAGCGGTGCAAAAAAATTGGTTCAGTTTGGTCTGGCACAAATTACTAAATAAATAGGCTCGGATTGTGGGAATCGATTGGAAATCAACCAAGCTCCCAGTTGCTTTCTATATACGCCATCTACTGCCATGTACCATCCTGCGCTGATCGCCGCCCTGTTCCTACCCGCCCCCGCCCCACACAACTCCACCCCACCCCATCCCACCCGCCCCACCCTCTTCCCAAACTCCACCCCATCCCAATCTGGCCCGGCCGGGCCCGCCCCGCCCGCCCCGCCCGCCCCGCCCGCCCCAACCGCCCCGCCCCAACCGCCCCGCCCCAACCGCCCCGCCCAGCCCGCCCCGCCCAGCCCGCCCAGCCTAGCCTGCCCCGCCCACCCCGCCTGTCCCACCATGTCCCCCGCGCCACCTTAGCCACACTGCCCTCCCCGTCTCTTTCTTCCCAGCCCCGTCCCTTCCCGCCCCGCCTGCTCCGCCCGCCCCGCCCGCCCCGCCCACCCCGCCCGCCCCGCCCGCTCCGCCCACCCCGCCCGCCCCGCCCGCCCCCGCCCCGCCCCGCCCCGCCCCGCCCCGCCCTGCCCGCCCCGCCCAGCCTAGCATGCCCTGCCCAGCCCGCCCCGCCCAGCCTGTCCCGCCCAGCCCGCCCCGCCTAGCCTGCCCCGCCCAGCCTGCCCTGCCCAGCCTGCCCCGCCCAGCCTGCCCTGCCCAGCCTGCCTCGCCCATCCTGCCCCGCCCACCCCGCCTGCCCCACCATGTCCCACCCTACCGCCACCCTACCTCACACTGCTCCTCCCCGTGTCTTTCTTCTCTGCCCCGTCCCTTCCCGCCCTGTCCGACCCGTCCGTGACCCGAAACCGCCATGTGCCGCCATGGCCCACCCTGCGCTGACCACCCCACCTGGCGGTCCTCTTGCTCCGCCGGGTCCCCTCCCCCGCCCTCACCCCGCCCCGTCCGCCACGCCGGGCAGCAGCGCCTCTCGCCTCTCCCCCCACCCTCCCACCCGCCCCGCCGCTCACGGTCCCTGAACACGTCCCTCCGTAGTTCAATTCTAAAACTTTTTTATTCTACGTGAAATATTTGAATGGTTTCCCCCTCGACGATTTCCGAAAATATATAGGGTGATTATAAAGTAACTTCCGCAATTCCGGACGGCATCCGAACCACTCAAAAGGCAGAGGAAACGGAAGTTTTGACAATAATCTGGTTGAACATGCGTTCAAAATCAACAATGTCCCCAGCGTCTGACCTAGTACAGCGACATTCTGGAGTTCACCTCTTGGGATTGAAGCTGCCGTAAGATTTGGTTCTTCCCCACATTGCGCTACTTAACAATTTGAGCTTTGTCTTGGCATCTACGTACTTTCAGTACAACCTATGGTACCTACTTGTTTACGGCTGCTCAATAAGTATTGGGTTCCGACACACTTTCGCAGATGCGTAACTTTTTCATCACTCCATCAATTCCAAAATAATGAACAAGTGATAAAAATTCACATACTTTATCGCTTTATGTCTAACTTTGCAATGTAGTTAAAAATAAACTCACATAAGAAGCAAAAGTGTTTTTTCCTTTGTGCGAAGTACTCTGGACAAATTATTCAAATCCAGCGAAAAATTGCTTTCTTTACACCTCAAATACGATTTTCAACAACATGAATTGTTTCCGGGGGCGCTTTGGAATGTCTTATTCCGCTACCCACTTTCGAAACATTTTCCACAAAATTTCAAAAATATCTTTGAGAATTGTTCTGAAGTACACCAAAATAATATTATTTTGATATTCCAGGCGCCGCGGCATTAAATTGATTGGGAAATACCAATTTTCGTGAAAACTCTGCTTTTTGTTAAGCCACTAGCGTTCTTCACAGATGGATGAACGAATTGTTATTAATTTTGTAAACCAAGTTTTGAATATAAAGGGCTCACCAAACGTTAATTATGAAACCACAAGAGTTTTTTCTCTGTTAGAAGTAATTTACTACATATTGGATTGGAGCAAGATTTACCCACCTTTTCATTTTTCGGGACTCCACTATACAAGTTTTTACAAGTTCCACTATACAAGTGGTATGCGGGAGAGTAAAAGTGTGGGATAATGTGGAATAATTCTAAGGTAGGAAAATGACAGTTTAATTAAAATCGCTTAAGCCCCGCTGCACTTGAAGATGTTTATTTACGATGGTGAAACTAAGTTTAATTAAATCAATTATTTTGTACATGTCATCAACTCCATCATCTGGCCAAGACCGTCTACAGTTGAAATTGAAGAAAAATCGCCATCTTCAAATATGAAATTGTAGGAAGACGCCGAAAAAATCAAACTTTGAAATTTTATAAAATTCACAGTTAACACTGAATAATGCTAACTTTATAAGTGTATTTCACTCTATTCTTATCAGAAATGTAAAGAAAAAATTAGAGCCATTTCTGAGAAAAGTTTGAAATACCCAAGGGGTAGCTGCAAAGTTCAAAGAATTCTTTTAAAATTTAAGGGCTTTTGTGTCCAGCCAGATCGACCGGGAAATATTCATTTTGGACCTACGAAAAAATTACGAATGATTTCGGAGCAAGTGTTGTTCACGGACGGACGCTTTGAAAAAGAAACTTATTTTTCGGTATCATGGGACCCCAAAGCGTGTTCTTCGTTTACATCTCGAAATCGATTTTCCGCCGCATTACATAACTTTCTGTATACTCCGTATATATTACTTTGTAAATAAAAATAAAAATTAAAAAATTGCAGCTGTAACAGAGTCATGATGAATTTATGATTTGACGATTCAAAATATTTATTATATTTACTGAAAAAGGAAAATGAAAGGAATCCTAATAAGTATATAATCTGAATCATTTCCTGTAAAATGGAAAATTATTTCAGTGACATTATTGAAACTGACATTAAATCCAAATACTCTGTCTTTGTAAATTTTTCTGCATTAATTTATAAGAAGCCTCAATCAGTCGCACACTGAAAATCGAAGGTTTAGTTAATCGCTTTAATAAATCCCTGGCTTCATTCAAAGTTCTGAAAGCTGGAAAAGACCAACACTCTTCTTCCGTCTCGCGTTGCTAAGAAGAGTACTTGTACGTAAAAAGGTATTACGCGAGTAATTTGGACACCCTGCGCGAATGGAATTCCGCAAAGGGGCTGGAGCGGTGGATGCAGCGAGGGCCTGGAGGGCTGAAGGGCGGGCGAAGGGCTGAGCGGCTGCTCAAAGGGCCGGGACGCCGCGCGCACCGCAACGCGCCCTGGCCCTGGACAGAATGTAATTGAATCTCCCCGCCCCGTCCCCCTTTCCCGCCCCCCCGCCCGCCAGGCGATTTTAGAAATAGGTTTCAATATATACATTATACACAGCAGCCAAGAGGATAGACATCTCAATTTCTTGTCCTCCCCTCCTCGCCGCATCCTTTTCATCTCGCCACGCATCCCCCCTCCGCGGAAGGGGCTTTGCGGAGTCGCGAATATGTTTATGCACCACAAAGGCCCGTCAGAATCAAAAGTAATTTCAATGTTCCGTGGACAGTCTCATCTGCTGGGTCCTTCGGATGGAAACCGACCCCTCCCTTTGCGCCGGTCTCCCCTGCCATGTTCCTTGCCGCCCGCCAAGTCCCTTCCTCACCACGTCCTTTCCTCGTAGCATTCCTTCCCTGCTTCTCCTGTGCCCACGACCCTTCCCTGCCACATCTCTTTGCCGTCAAATTCCTTTCCGGAAAGTCCCTTGCACGCTACACCCCTTCCGCTCCACGTTCCATTTCCGACACATCTCTTTCTTGCAAGTCCCTTCCCTGCCACGTCCCTTGCCCGCCACGCCCCTTGCCCGCCACGTCCCTTGCCCGCCACGTCCCTTGCCCGCCACGCCCCTTGCCCGCCACGCCCCTTGCCCGCCACGCCCCTTGCCCGCCACGCCCCTTGCCCGCCACCGCCCCTTGCCCGCCACGCCCCCTTGCCCGCCACGCCCCTTGCCCGCCACGCCCCTTGCCCGCCACGCCCCTTGCCCGCCACGCCCCTTGCCCGCCACGCCCCTTGCCCGTCACGCCCCTTGCCCGTCACGCCCCTTGCCCGCCACGCCCCTTGCCCGCCACGCCCCTTGCCCGCCAAGCTCCTTGCCCGCCACGCCCCTTGCCCGCCACGCCCCTTCCCCAGCACGTCCTTTCCCGCCATGTCCCTTCCCTGCATGTCCCCCTCCATGTCACATCTCCGCCACGTTCAATTCCCACCTCATCTTTTCTCACCAGGTCCTATCTCCTCCACGCCCATTCTGCTCCACGGATCTTCCCCGCCACCTCCCTTCCTCCCCACGTTTTTCCCCCACCGTATTCCAAAACTGCTTACTCACATCTTTCACCACCACTTTCCACTCGCCAGCTCCTACATTTTCCCTCTCCGAGCCGCTCTTCATCGTTACGTTCGTCCCCCCGTTTGCCCTCGTTCTCTCCCCGTCCGCCGCTGCTGCCCGTCTGCTGCTCTCAGCGCCCCCTGTGCAGCTGCGGTGGGCGAGGGCCAGGCCAAGTGCTGCCACGCGAGTGTTAGAGCAGAGGAGCACTTGGAGCGGGCTGCAGTATTTGATGAAGTGGACAATTTCACTCCCTCCATCTCACTTTGTAAGAAGAGAAAGTATTGTACTCGTGTGCCGGAAAACGACACACAAATTTTCGACACATGAACTCTTATTACCGGCCCTCGTAACAAAAAGTGGATAAATGTTTTTTCCAGTATAATATACAGGAATTACTCCATTTAACATGTGTAGTCAGAATCCGTGTTTTGTGGTTCCCTTGATACCGAAAAATCGATTGACGGCCAAAAGTACTGTCTGTCGTGTCTGTGGTCATAGTTACGTAGCTCCAAAACCGTTCAGTTGATTATCTCTAAAATTGATATGCCTTGATCATTGTGAAGAAACTCAAAGTCCTCTCAGTTTAAAACGGATCATTTTAATTTTGAGGATTCTTTACATTACGGACTTAATTAAATTTTCCAACTTTCCTTAACATTTTTACATGGAATTAGGTAATATTTGAACTACGTTTTCTCATCGACTTAAAACAGATATTTTGATTTTGAGGGGTGCTTCACATGAAGCCTGTACAAAATTTTCAAGATTTTCTTAAAAAACGCCTCAACATTGTTTGATTTAATTTTGTCTTCGGATCACTTACAGAACTCTTAAAAAATGGGGTATATCTTATTTTTGATCAAATCCTTAATTATTCGAAAATTGCAAAAGTTCTAAAATTATCAACTACAATTTTGATGATAGAGTCTTTCTTAGTAAAGTCTGTTGCTTAAATACAAATTCGTGAAATAAGATCATGTGCAATTTTTTTTAGAATTGAGTACTTTTGCGTTAATTTGCATGAAACGGAATTTTTCAACAATTTTGATTATTTTCTCAAAAACTGTTCCAATTTTTTAAAATCCCTTCTATATAAAGAACGGTAAAGAAATTAGTGCTGGTTCTCTTTTCGCCAAACTCTCATTACTTTCTAAAATTGAAAAAAATTGATATTGTAGAAGTACAATATTAATGGTAGAGATTTTTGTTAATGATATCTGTTCTCAAAAAAATCATTTCTTTAAGAAAGGAGCTGGCTTAGGTGGCTCAGAGCATTTACTGATGTCACTGCAGCCTCTCTGACCGGGAGGTCCTAGGGTTCGGGTCTCGACGGCGGCAGGATTTTCGACACTAACTACACAACTGGGTCGAATTTCAACCGCTGTCTGGAGGAGAATTCCTAGCGGCCGGCTGCTCTGATCGGGAGTTTTATGTGCTTTCTCCGATCAAAACCAGGAGAATATCGGAACGGGACTAACGGGCCGATTGCCCGCGATCTTCCTTCCTCTGACTTGCCTTTCCTCAACCTTTACTTACATAAACTTGCATTTACATGCACTACACTACCACACTTGTTGGGAGACCAGACAGCTTGTTGGGCTTGTCCGGCTGGGCGGTGGCCCGCCGGTAGGAGATGTCTGGTTGAGGAAAACCCTGCAATGAGTCGAAGCCGAATCTCGCCGTCCAGAGAGAGAAGATCACAGCCAACTCCCGCGATAAACACTTGCACTACACTTACGAGACTAATGAGCTTAGTAGTTAACGCGCTCTGCACCACACATCGAATCAGTCAATAAATTAAAAAGAACCTTGTAGTTTAAACAAATATTAACGATTTAGTGTAAATTTTGCAAATCTTGAACATTGTATTTTGGAATTTATCACGCTCCATTTGCTACTCTTTCACATAATATCAGATTGAATACAATGCAAGCATTGCACCACGACACGGCAGTTTGAAATTCTGAGAATTCCTTTCCATTGTTCGGCGATGTTACAGCTGTATGTCACGCAGTTTTACCTGCTCGAATTTATTTGATATATTAGATTTAAAAGTATTAGTGTTTGCACCTAATGTTCTACGATTTTGTAATGTTTTTTACGAGTGAATGTCTGAGATGTATTAATATTGACAGAAATTAAGATATTGTAATACACTGTAACCGTTACAAAGTGCGAGAAAGTACGTGA
>JAHLJT010002406.1:181949857-182015823 GCA_031308135.1 Acheta domesticus
TCGTAAGGTGTACGGTAAAAGTCATGATCGCTCCTACGCGCAGTTTGTGGAAGAATCCAAACATGGTAAACTAGAAGGCACAAAAAATGTTATCTCATTTTGCCTTGTAAATGCAGATTCCACTCCTCTTAATTTGACTTTCACATACATGTCTTCTAACTGAATACAGAATCTCTAAATAAAATATTCAATCACCTTGCTGAAAATGCACAAAATATGTTTACTGTCTATGTATAAAATTATGTGTAAAGTATGTCGGGAATCAGAGAAAAAGTGACTATACAGATATACATTTACTTTCTAGAGTAGGTTGTACATTTTTATCACGATTTGAATTTCAAGTAAATAAAAATAAGGCTACAGGAAAATCAAACATGAAAACAATTAGTAAACAATTAGTAATAAAACGTCAGAAGAGACCAATAAACGTTTTACAATCAGAATCTCGCCGATGAGTGATACTACCTGTGTTTCGTGAAGATTTGCTGTCAAATGTTCATTTTTAGTGTTATTTTAAATAAGAAAAAGGTTCAGAAAATGCAACCTGTGAAAAAGCGAACCCACCGAATAACTCAAAGAAAATCAATTCTAATCACGAAGCATCAGTGTCATCTATAATAAAAGTAAGAATGCAGGTTAACCATTGAACCACGAAAAGAATGCGGACAGAATTAAACCAAATAACACGAAGTATTAATGCAACCGTTTTGCTTTCTGAATATCTTCGTCGAATTCTAAACACTGAGCATTATATAGATCCACTCTCGTACCTTTTTATCGTCATTTAGCTTAAATATAAGGAAGAAAAGGTCAACAGGACAGCAATTGGACAGTGGAAACAAAACAGCAGGATCAACTGTCCCACCACGAGGCAATTACGTGCACAATCTCTTGCAAGTCGTGTCCCTCACCGAGATCCCCTGATCAACTATGCCCCAACCCCATCTGTAATGCGGCGCTCTTGTTAACCAGCTCCTGAGCAGCTTGGGAACCTATATTATGAAGCGCCCATTACGTCCCTTCCGCTTTTTGCTTTATTAACCTCCGAACTCTCGTCTTACAGCTTGTCCAGACTGGGGCGGTGCCCCGCTGGTGGGGAGATACCTGGTTGCGGGGAAAACCCCGCTAGTCGACGATAGATCGGGGCCAGATCTCGCCATCCAGCGGGGGGAAAAGATCATCGTCACCTCCCGAAAAAAACACGCACTACACTTACGAAACTAATGACCTAAGTAGTTGACGCGGCCCGAAAAACACCAATCAATCAATCAATCGAACTCTCGTGCCTTTTTTCCTGACGGCGGCCCGAGAAGAGCGGTTTCGGGTTCAGAGCCGACTTACCAGGGATGTTGGAAGTGTCACAATTTTTCTCACTTCAGAATGTGGCATCAGAATGTGTTTGTCCTTTATTTAAAGGCAGAGAATTGTTTTCGATAACCGTTTTATAGTGCGATTTTTATAACTTTGCCCCTCAAGCCCCTAAGGCCACAATGGAATATCACACGGCATTTCGCGTCTTTCTCGCTCGTGCCGCTAGATATCGCCTGATCGCAAACACTGCTAAGAAAGGAAATAGAGAAAGGTTGAGAAGGACATTACAAAATATAGTGAGACAAAAAGAAGTTAAAATTTACAGTTAGTAAGAGAAATATCTTAATTTTGAGAAACATTCCTCAATAAACCATCATATAAATTGGTAAATTTATTAGATTCTACCTTTATACGTAAACAAGATATAATTTTTCTTTTGACTAGGCGAAATTTTTGATAAATTATATTTATATTTGTGAATATGACGCATTTATCATACATTTTAACATTTCTCATTCATAAATGTGATACGCTTATTATAAATAGTTTGACATTGATCAAAATAATATAAATTGATAACATGTTAATATTCTTTCTTTCAGACATTCGTAAAGTTTGAATCAATCAGAAGTATCATCTTGAATATGATATTTTGCATGTGTGTCGTATGTATTATCATATTCAATAACATAAATGAAAGGAAATGAGATAAAGATGAGGAACCGGAACCAAACTAACGCACTATTTTCAATGGCAATGAGGTATTCAGTGGTTGTGTACGTTGGTTGTTGTTATGTAGGTTGCAAATAGTGTTTTCATTGTGACTCAGAGAAATTTATTCGGTTGTATAAAGTTACTTATTAATATTTTGGACACGAATCAAAAAGTCCAACACCAATTCTGGTTTCTTGTTTTCTATTTCTTGCGTAGTATTCATAACTTTGGTTGAGGTAAAAACGTGTTATAACAAGACATATTGGTTTTATTTTCTTGATGCTAGACAATAATAAATTCAGAATTCGTATTTTTTTTCGTACACCAAGGCATATCCGCAATCGAATAATAACATTGTGATAATAATGTATGATGAAAGATCCGTTTTCTACGTACCTCCAGCGAAAATGAAGGTAACGCTGGTTGATGTGAGGGTGATATTCATTTCAGTCTACAGCATTGTTGGACTGATTGATTTCCTAAAGCGTAGTGTCGTTGGATAGGGTATGATCTCGCGAGTGGTACTACGTATTCCACCCCAAAGTAAATCTCAATACGGCACGCAATGAATTTTAAATTATTTCAGGTAATAGATTTATGCAGACTGAAGGTTTTTCTTTGAAACTCACGTTCCATATCTATAAAAATTAAGACTAATCACTACGGATAATTAAACTCAAGGGAACATCAATTACTTTTGCAACAACGTTTATCCTCGTATATTGTGTCTTGAATTTTGAATATATCTTATATTTGCAATGCATCGTTAATTGTGTCATTATGTCTAATGTCACTGTGTCGTATTGAACGTAATTATTGTCATTATGTCATTGTTTCTTATTGAACGTAAAAAGACTGAAGATTTATCAACTAAGACTAGTCGAACTTCAGAGAACCCTTAAATTTCTTCATGAACATTGTTTCTTATCAACTAAGACTAGTCCAACTTAAGAGAACCCTTAATTATCTTTATGAACATTATTTCTCCTCATATTTAGTGTATATTTTACGATATCTTGGACAATAAATTAAGCTTTGATTCTAGTACCTAAAACCAAGGGCTCTTGCGGAGGGGCTGTGAGCTTTTTGAGCGGTTTGTACCGCGCGCCGCCAACGCCGCCGCCGCCGTCTGTTCAGATAGCGGCATCGGCGATGCGGGTAATTGATTAGATTAATTAATTCACTCCGGCGCGGCGCGGCGGCACGCAATCCGGCAGCCCAAATTGCTAAGTGGCCGTCACGTGGGGGCGGAGTGGCGAGCGGGCGGGTCAGTCCTCAGTCCTCGCCGCCACTGCCGCCCCAACCGCCCCCGCCGCCCCCGCCGTCCCCGCCGCCCCCGTCCCCCGCTGCCCTGCCGCCGCCTCGCCGCCCCGCCGCCCCCGCCGCCCCCGCCGCCCCCGCCGCCCCCGCCGCCCCCGCCGCCCCCGCCGCCCCCGCCGCCCCCGCCGCCCCCGCCGCCCCCGCCGCCCTCGCCTCCCCCGCCGCCCCCGCCGCCCCCCGCCGCCCCGCCGCCGCCCACCACCGCCCCGCCGCCGCCCACCGCCGCCCCGCCGCCCCGACGCCCCGCCGCCCCGACACCCCGCCGCCCCGCCGCCCCGCCGCCCAGCCGCCCCGCCGCCCCCGCCGCCTCTGCCGCTTCTGCGCGCGGAATTCGCCAAATGAAGCGGAATGGTCGGATCGCGTCATGCGCTTGCATTGCGAATTCATGCCGCAATAACGCGGTACTCGCAGGTTGTTTGATTTGATATCTGGGATTGCAAGGAGGTATTTAGGAAGCGGGATCCGTGGGTAGAGATCGGCGCTGCAAGGGCTTAGAAAGCATGAATTCAAGTTTGGACCCGTTATTTGGATTCAGGTGGGCTGGGCTTCGTGTTCCAGACTTTTCCTTGGGTGGACCGTGCATCAAGACTGATTATCCGTCTGTGACCAATATGACTGCGTTAATTTATTATCTAAACAAATCGAACTGTCCAAACCATACGTCTACCTCATACCTACTACGACCACAGGACTTCAGATGTGCCCGAATAGATAGATAGATTTATTTAAACTGCAAATGGGTATAACCCGGTGGCAGCTAATTACAAAAACATAAAAATACACAGTCATTAAATAATAAATTACATTAAGAGAGAAAATAAAAAGAAAGAAAAAAAAAAGAGAGAGAAGAAAACAAACAAACAAACAAACTTCTATACTCTAACTCCGCACTGAATGTTTATACAATCCGGATCACACTGCACTTCACTGCACTTCACTTCACTAAGACCTGAAAACATTTGCTTCTTCATTTCTCTGCTATACACTGCACGACACCTCACTTCACAATAGAACACTTATGCATCGCTATATAACTCACTATTCTCCCTCATTTACTTAATAATACCCTAAATTAATTTCCTAAACTGTTGAACACTTTGAGGAAAGGGTTCAAAGGTTTTTGCAGGCAATCTATTCCATTCCGTAATCGTTCGATTTGTAAAAGAAAATTTCCCGACATTCGTTCTCTGCTGTCTTAAATTTATTTTGTGCCTGTGATCCACTCTACTGATGTATGTAGGAATACATAGCCGCCGATTAATTTCTTTCCAAGCTGGATGACCATTATAAGCTTTATACAAGGCGCAGAGTCTTGCTACTGATCGCCTGTTTTTGAGTGAATCCCACCCTGCCGTTTCTTGTCCCTGAAAGTAAATTTAGCTGCCCTATGCTGAATCCTTTCCAAGTGTTTACACTGCATAATTTTGTGCGGATCCCAACAAATTGTTCCATATTCCATTATCGGACGAACAAGTGATAAATAAGCAATTTCCCTCGCGTTTGCGGTACTCTTTTTTAGGATGCGCATTGCAAAGTGAAGAGATCTCCAGGCTTTTCCTACAACAAAATCTACGTGTTTTTTCCAACTTAATTTACTATCGAAATGAATTCCTAGGTACTTGCACGAGGAAACTCTCGGAATAATGTCATTATTTAAACGATAATTTGTTTCACTGTAATTACGACCTCTGCCAAAAGTGATGGATTACTTTTAGAGCTATTTATGGACATTCCATTATTTTCCGCCCAGTAATATAACGCCTCAAGATCACGTTGCTGAATTTCTTCATCTCTTTCCGAATTAATACTACGATATATTATGCAATCGTCTGCAAATAGCCGAACATTTGAGGTTAATTGCGCCGGCAGATCATTGACGAAGGCTAGAAATAGAAGGGGTCCAATGACACTCCCCTGCGGTATTCCTGACGTAACGCTTGCCCCGGAAGATAACTCTTGCCCAATTCGGACTTTCTGTTTTCTATCTCGCAGAAATTCGCTAATCCACGCCACCACCCTGGGATCTATGCCTGAATTCATTAATTTCTGTACAAGCCGATCGTGTGGAACGACATCAAACGCTTTGGCAAAATCTATAACTACTGCGTCTACTCTCCCGCCCGCGTCAATTTCATCCGCTAGATCCTGAAATAGCGTGACTACCTGACTTTCGCATGAGTAACCACTCCTGAACCCGTGTTGCCCATCGTAGAGCCATTTTTTAATTTCCCATTCTTTCTTAATGTAACTTCCAACTAGATGCTCCATAAGCTTGCAGACCACTGACGTAAGACTTACCGGCCTATAATTGCATAATTTGGTTTTGTCACCACTTTTAAAAATTGGTACGACAAAAGCTAATTTCCAATCTTCCGGTACTTTTGAAGCCGACTTTTGAGCTTTTGTAGCCGACCAGGATAGAAATCTCTCCTTACAGTATTCATTGTCTCTTGTAGCTGTAAACAGATATAAACGCGTGTCAGGCAATACATGGAATTTGAAAAATAAAGGGGATGGCTTGGTTGGCGTCGTATCATTTCATCATGGATTTACCCCGTAATAATGAGGTATCTACCTGTTATTTGTCTTGATGTCTGGGATTGCAAGGAGACTGTTCGTTTGGGGTCATTAAGTGTGTTAGCTGATAGCTAACTAAATAGAGCGTTAGATCGGATTGTGTAACCTAATAACTTGATTGTCCGATCACACGACTACGGTAGCGCTTGAATATTCGACGAAGTCACTGACTATTGCATAAAATATTTGATGTCTCATGTAGCGGTAAACCAGAAGCCAGAATCAGACCGAAACTTGACAAATGATCGCAATGCTCGGTTCAAAACGTATGGTTTCATTTCATTCATTTTTCATTTTATTTTTATTGGCATTGTAAGTTATGTAGATCAGTACTATAGTACTTTTACATATGTATTCTTGGCGACTTAAATTAACCAAAAAATTAACTTAATTATGAAAGTAACTACTCAGGGTAAGGGAGCTCAAGAAGCGCCTTACTTATTTTCCAACTGGGTCTGTATCTTTAAAAAGCTTGAATTGGCGAACCTGGTTTTGAATTCTTGTACGGTAATCTGGGATTTGAGCGAGGTTGAAATCGAATAGGTGGTCGTTTTGTTTGAAGCAAGAGTAGAATTTGCTGGAGATCTTTGTAATGAATGAAATTATGTATGAAACATTTAATTCTTTGTGCAAGTGTAGATTTGAAACGAACCGTGGGGCTTGCGTTATTTTGTGATATTTGTTTGAACGTGTATTCATTGTGGGGCATCTTCAAGATTGATTTGATTTATGGGGTAACCAAAAAGTATTAGATAGCAGCAAATGTCCTTGAACATTAGGGTGTAGGTTTCAGCTTTATTTAGAGCCCGGGATCGTAATTTGAATCACATTCCGTGTTCAGTTCTTCTGGAGCGTGAAATCCAGATTGACTTCAGAATTTTGCGACGATTCTGTTTCTGGCTCACAACTAGAATGAGTAGAACTTGCAGTAAAATCCGATTGCCCGACTTCCCACGATTCTTTAATAATTCGATTATCTGATAACGTGATACGCAAATTGACTAATCGACCACGGCAACACATGTTATATCTCTTAAACAAAGCACAATATATTATTTGTTTGTAGTGTAACCCATTAAAAGGTAGTTTTTCAGCCGCTGTCTGGAGGAGAATTTTAGCGGCCGGCTGCTCTGATCGGTAGTTTTCCATAGTTTTTCCGATCAATATCAGAAGAATGCCGGATCAGTACCCTAACCAACGGGCAACGAAACGCGGTATTTCCTTCCTCTGTTCTATCCTGCCCCCTTGTTTGCACACACTTACACTTTATGCACTACACGAGCATTCATGTCGGGAGATAGGTCGGGAGCTCAGGGCTTGGCCGACCCGGTTGGGGCAATGCCCCGCTTGTAGGAGACACCTAGACGGGGAAAAGCCCCACAAGCTGGCGTGTAGGTCGGCGCCGAATCTCACCGCCAAGGGGGGTAATAACACCGCCTCCGCCAGTGATAAAAGCATGCACTACTCGTACGGGATTAATAGCCATAGTAGTTGACTCACCCGGAAACACGAAATAAAATCAGTGAAACAATTAGTGATGGATTGTAGTGCGATTTTTGTAACTTTGCCTCTCAAGGCCCGTCTTCACGATGGAATATGTCACGGTATTTCGTGTCTTCCTCACTCGTGCCGCTAGATATCGCATGACCGCGACCGTATCAAGCAGTGCTTGTGATCATGCGGCTTGTAGCGGTACGACCGAGAACGACGCTAAATGCCGTGTGATATTATTCGATCGCGGTCCTAGAGGCTTGAGAAGCAGAGTTAGAAAAATCGCAGCATGGACGTAGGGCAAAATATGGTCGAACTCGAACTCTCGGTACTCCACCTATTTATATGATTACACAACTGCCGAATACCAAACTGGGTCCGCTAACTTTTCATGAAATATTTGTCTTTAATTTATCTTTGAATGAACACGGTTCTGTCGAAATGATTTCATTATTGTTATATATGTTTTTGTTGTTTCTATACCAGTTCTATTCGCAAAAGTGTTTGGAATTTCACCGAATTTTGTGTAATACTTTTTGATGTAACTACATATTTTTAAATGTTTGTTAACCAGAACTGTGTCAGTGTTTCAGTGATGTAATATATGCCTATTTCTTCCTCTATTGCAGGTAAGAATGAGACAAGGTGTACGTCTCCTTGCATCGTAGTCTACACCGCAATGCAATGTGGGTGAGTGAGTTAAGAATGTTGGTAGTTTCTTCTCCATTTGGATTTCATCGTTGATTACATTACTTCACTCTACTAAAATCTATAGTAAAACGTGAGTCAGAATTAATCTGTCAAAATTGTTGGGTTTTTGGGGGCTCGAAGATAAAAAGTAGTGAATGATATTTCGTTTAATATTGCCATGTTTTCGTTTGCTCTTTCTGCAACGGCAGCAAGCAGATACGCGTTTTCTAAACGCAATTTCTTTTCTTGAGAACTTTCTCTGTAGAAAAACGGTTGAGCGACTTAAGTAAACAGAACAATCAGGCAATAAAGAAGGCATATCTTTACGAGATAGTCGTGGATTTTTTAAAGGAAGACTGATTTATAGTCCATTATCACAATAGATCTCTGAATTCTTCTTAATTATCGACGTTTGGAAACGTAATTTGCGAAACTGAAAGTAAACCCTCAACTTAGCAACTTACATTTAATACTTCTTTATCACAATTTCTTCAACATTTGGAGTAGCAGTACTTATTATCCTCACTATTATAAACAACAGACAACTACACAGTGGCGGCTCGTGACATTTTTTCCTGGTGGGGCCAGGTGTAAAAGCACGAATATAATCTCAGAATCAATAACTTATTTAATTAAAGAATCATCATTTAATCAATTGTTTAATTAATATTATTTATCGGTTAATTATACAATTAAATCTATAAGTTTTCTACAAAAACAGAAGTAGGAATTTTTATTAAGTCACTTAATCAAATATTGGTATGTCAACGGAAACAAAAGATTTTTTACAAAAATTACGCTAATACCATAGCTTATCTTTAGGAATGATGAAAGTTCGAAAAGGGAACGTATCGTAAAATTAAGACAAGTTGACTTCGACTTCTTATGCCAAATGTTTAATCGGCTTGCAGAGAAATAAAATCAGCTACATGTCTTTCTACATTTCCTCCATATACACTTCATACATACAATTTAGCAGCTCTTTCTTTGTCATGTGTGAATTATATTTATAAATAGAAGAATTGTTTAAATGATCATCTAACACACTATCTAGATTGCCGAGTAACTATAAGTCTAAAAAATTGCCACGGTCTTTTGAATCTTCAGATTCATCATGCCCTCTCAAAACTACTAGTTCATGAATGACGAGTGCCGTGGTACTTAACTAAACACTCAGTTATTTCTACCTAAATGTCTATTTTTTGCGACTTGTTCATTATGTTTCTTGATTGAAATTTTCATCGCCGAATCAATCTGTACAACAATGTTCACAGTTCCAAATGTTTTAAATTTGCAAGCATTTTCTAAATGCAATGCACTGTCTTCGGGTTTCTTTATCCTTTCGTTCAAATGTTTCAGATCCTTACAGCCTACTGTCGTCCACAATCCCTCACCAAATAATAAACAATAAAAGCAAAATTAGCTTTGTTTTCACTCACAGTCAACCATGATTTTTTTCTGAAACCTCGAAATACAGAATGTTTGTTTCTTCTTTCCATCAACTTGTGCAAATGATAAGTCAATCAGTTGATGTAATCCTAACCGTTTAATATCATTTTTTTCTTCACATCTGAGTGAAGAAAACGGAAAACAGTGTAATGAATCTACTGAGTTAATCTTACAGCGCGCAGAACTTCACGTGCACTTTGAAAACGACGCGCTCAGACTGCCGTTTCTCTGCGAAGGGCCCGCTGGTGCGGGCCCCTAGGACAGCTAAAATTAGCAAGCAGTGGTCGCGCCCAGTACGAAAGGGCGCTGACCTTGGAAACAGAGTGGGGTTACCGTTCCGGGGCCCAAGCAAGGCGGGCCCCTTGAGCACTACTAACGCTATCTTTGAGTGCGGCAAGGAACTATGACCCTCAATTCTTGGTTATTGAGACTTGGAATGAGTTCTAGGGACGAATTGTCGATCTTCATGAATAAAGAATTCCAATGAAGAACTACAATTATGACAAAGATATTACTGTAAAGATATATGAACAGTTTTGTGCTTTATTAAATATTGGTGGGGCCCGGCCCCTGTGGCCCCTTAGGACGAGCCGCCCCTGCAACTACATAACAATTCGTATCCTACATGTAATACTCGACATACACAACTGTATCGCCTCAACTCGAACAAGTCGGCCTTCCCTAGTCACCGTATTGGCTTTGTGAAACTCCTTGTATCTAGGTGGTGTTGCCCCATCCATCTGGCTCAGAATTAGTTACGCAGAGACGAATGTCCATTGCACTTCATACACATAAACTTATAATTAAAGTGCTTCTAAAATTGATCGATTAGTGATTCCTGGAACGTCAAATGTTCAGGTCATTAGTCCCGTATGTGTAGTGTACGATCTTGTTGCGGGAGGTGGCAGTGTTCTTCCCCCGCCGGATGGCGAGATCCGAGGCCGAACTACTCGTTGACTTGCGGTTTCCTCAACCAGGTATCTCCCACCAGCGGGACACAACCCAAGCCGGGACTCTTTTCCCGGCAAGTGTGGCTAGGTGGTGCATGTAAGTGAAGTGTGAATAAATAAGGGATGAGGGTAGGACAAGGAAGAGGAAGGAAAGATTGCGCGCGGTCCGTGGCCCGTTTGTTAGGCTACTGCTCCGGCGTTCGCCTGGTGTTGAAAGTAGAAGCCACGGAAAACTACCGATCGGAGCAGCCGGCCGATAGAATTCTCGTCCAGGCAGCGGCTGAATTCGACCTAGCTGTGTAGCTAGGGTGGAAAATCCTGAAGTGGCTTTGAAATGTAAATAATGGTTTTGTATGATACATGCTTGTAGAGACAAAACGTCGAAAAGGTCTATGTGCTTTAGTTCCGAAGTTACTGAATGTTGCATACATCTTGATGTGAGCTGTACTTTTTTACAGCCCTTTCTCGCTAACCGCATGGGTGCGCATTCGAAGTTACGTGCGAGATTTTTATCGCTCAAGTTAGATCGCGGGCCTTTCGTCACGGCTACAATTAAGATGTACAGACTTGTCCAAAAAAATTACGCTCATTTCTGCTGACCATACTTTATCGAACACTGTGCTTGTAAAGAAATGGATAGTGACAACAGGTACTTCGACGCTTTAAGGACAATCTCAGCTGTTTCGTTAGAAAAGTTGGGTGGAAATTATCTGATTTGCATGTTTAATTTGCCTTTTATTGTGATAAGTAAGATAGACGAAAACGGTTTTCTATAGCTAATGAAACATATTTAGATATCATTTCTGTTCTCGTCATTACGTACCTTTTAGTACCACCTTTTTATCAAAATAAATTGTCCTATCAAACTAGAGAAACATCTTAAGCAGGAAACGTAAAATTTCATTTTTGATTTATGCACAAATGAGGCACAGCCTGGCTATTTCAGTCTTCCTTGTGCATTTCAACATGATCTTTCCCTGAGTCTGGAGATATTCCTCCTTGTCTTCGGTCTGTACTCCATCACTAATTGTGGACTTCTTTCTCCATTCATTCTGTAACTGCCCGTTGCTCGACCCCTTCCAGACGAACGCCATTGGTCGATGTTAAACGCTGCGCTCTCCTTTGGTTTTGACGTTAATTGACGCGTTTATTAATTTTTTTCTTTATAATGTAAATCTATACAATTATCAACATTCAAAATAATATTTATTTTTTTCAATTAATGTAGAATTATTATAATTATTACAATGGAAATTTATGAACTAATGGGTGCAGGTAGTGCGGAGGTAATGCAGGAGTGCGGGATGCGCTTTCAACCAAAGCAGCAGGCGGCGAATAGGGGGCGCTGCTCAACACACGCGCTCGTCTTGGGTTCCCACGAGCCTCCACGCTCCCGTTCTCGTCACATCAACATTGTTGTTACTTTTCATTATTTGTCATTTAACTTTTTTTTTGGTTTCGCGAATCGGCCATCGTGGGGCCACGCGATGCGTGCTGACCGCCGGGGCTCGACTTCAATATCGGGTTTGGTGCACGTTATTTTCTATAGGGAGGAATGGGCATTTTAAAGTCGCCTCCGCCTCTCCGCTTACGCCTGCCCGCCACCGCGTCTCCGCCTCCCCACCACCACCTCTCCGCCTCCCCGCCCCCCGCCTCTCCGCCTCCCCGCCCCGCCTGCCCGCCTGCCCGCCCCCGCCTTTCCGCCTTCCCGCCCCCGCCTCTCCGCCTTCCGGCCCACGCATCCCCGCCACCCAGCTACCGCCTCCCAGCCACCGCCACCCCGCTACTGCCCCACCTCCCCGCCCCCGCCTCTCCGCCTCCCCGCCCCCCGCCTCTCCGCCTCCCCGCTCCCGCCTCTTCGCCTTCCCACCCCCGCCACCCAGCTACCGCCTCCCCGCCACCGCCACCCGCTACTGCCTCCGCCTCCCCGCCAGCGCCTCTCCGCCTCCCCGCCCCCGCCTCTCCGCCTCCCCGCCTCCCCGCCACCCAGCTACCGCCTCCGCCTCCCCGCCACCGCCACCCCGCCACTGCCTCCACCTCCCCGCCAGTGCCTCTCCGCTTGCCCGCCCCGCCTCTCGGCCTCCCCGCCACCCCGCCACCGCTTCCACGTCCCTGCCTCACTGCCGGCGCTTTCCGCCTCTCCTACATAAAGCGACAGAAGCTGCTGATCGTCGGCCTTTAATTACATCGCAAGAGCTTCATCCGATTTGCTCACATCAACACCGAGATTAAGTCAATTGTACTCAGTGGCCGGGAAGCTACGCCCAAATAACTCTGCATCAGTCTCTGTTGTACAACGTTGCAGGAAGATATAATACGTACGAAAGGACATGTTTCGTTGACAGTCTTTTTTTCCTCGTTTTGACTTATATGGTCAGTTTTATTATTGTATAGTATTTATTTGGTAAAACCTGTTCGGTATAGATTTTGGAGAGTTATATATATTTTAGCGTTTGTGAAAACCAATTATGCGCACTTAAGTTGCATTTCCATGAGTAACCTCTTAATTTATCATCTCTGCCTAATTCTGAAGTTCTTTCTCTCTTTTCTTTCTTACTTTCTTTTTTCTTTCTTTTTGATTTTCTTTCTTCTTTGCTTATTTCTTTCTTTCTTTCCTCTTTTTTAAATTTCTTTTTCTTTCTTTTTTTCTTTCTTTTTCTTTCTTTTTTCTTTCTTTCTTTCTTTTTTTCTTTCTTTCTTTCTTTCTTTGTTTCTTTCTTTTCTTTCTTTGCTGGTTGCGAAATGGGCAGAGGCGTCACGATTGCCGTGGTTTCGCATCCAGAGTTCCATTACAGACGTCGTCGGGTTTCTCCAATTGAGTTGACGTGGAGAGATAGGGGCAACATTGAAGACGATGACGAAGTCGGTTGGTATTGTATATTCGTACAACACATCTCACATGGATCACTCGGCATGTAAATGTACGAGCACATTTGCTAAACCTCCGAAATCGCTCCTCATAAGCAAGCGAGTAAATCGAGTCTTAGTCCTTAAACCTATTATTGGTGATACGCTTTTAAATTTCTCTTCCTGCAAATCTACCCTTCCTCTTTCTGCAATTTTGACCCTCATATATTCAATTTGCTGTCGAAGCAAACAGAAATTTATTCATCTAGTTAATGTATAATCGAACGTTATCGAATGTGTTATATAAACTTTGTAAAAGAAATGTAAATGATTAAGGAGAATGGAAAATGTCTTTCGGGGAACAAGAATAAATTCTGATTCGATGGTGTAACGGTTAGCGTACCGGACTGTTATACCCAAGTTCGCGGGTTCAAACCCGATCGAAGCCGTGGATTTGTATGGGCGAAAAAATCCTTCGTACGCCTTCTTTCGGAGGGGAAGTAAAGCCGGCTGTCCCATGTTAGTACATTTACTTGCATGTAAAAGATCCTCAAGCCTAAATGACGCCTCTGAGCTAAATTCAAATGCCTGTTTCTCCGCCCGAGATAATACCTTCTTTCTCCGCTAAGTGGTGAAAGGAGCGTAGTGAAATTTGCGTGGTCAGACGAAGAGCGGGCCTGATGGCCGGAGTCTTGCCACGTAAAATAAGGCATTAACTAACAAATTCGAGAGTTTGAACAATAATTTAATTCTAACGAATTTTTTATCAAGAAAAAGCGGTAAGTTGTTAAAGAAATTTGTAGTTTGTTGAATTATAAAATATTTAATAGAATCTATTTGAAGTTCTTTATGAACTTCATTATTAGAAATTACCCATTCTGCTTTTAAATAGTTTGCTAAGAATTTTGTTTACTGTTGGAATTTCATTGAGATGAGTGGTAGATGCATTGTGCCTTATTGAACATGAATGGATTAGAGAAAGTCGAATTATAGATTTATATAAAAGAATTCCCCCAATTGCCGGCCCGGTGGTGGAAATCGGTAAGCCAATAGTGCCGTTTATTAATTGATAAAGTTTACAACATTTTTGCTAGGTTTTATCAGGGATCAGGGTTTTATCAGGCTAAGCCAGTAGTGACGTTTATTAATTAATAAAGTTTAGAACATTTTTGCTAGGTTTTATCAGGGATGTTTTGTATGTGTCATTTCCAAGTTACCCTTTAGTCGAAATATTTCCCAAAGTAAATCCTAAATATTTAACTGAAATATTATTTTCAACATTAATTGGCTTCAAATTTTTCTTGAAATTCCTAGTATGAATAAGTGAAATATAAGGTTGCCATAGGCTCCGGTTTTCACTCTTAGCTATCTCTTTGTTTCACTAAAAATTTACACATAACACCAGATGTTACCCTTCTAAAACATTCTTAAAGTTATATTTCAGTTCTAACTTAGGCGAACAAACCATTAATAAAATGTAAGAAAATGACCTTTGGGCGGCAATAGACGGCAGGTGGGAAGACGTGGTAAAAACCGGAAAGCTAGCCCGGACTAATATTAGAAAGCAATTTGTTATTCGTATCTTTTAATTAGAGGAAATCACTGGATAAATTAAATCAGAAACTCATCACTTAAAAACACACATATATTTGGATTCCATTAAAATGTTTTTGATACATGTGCAAAACCTGTTATTGAACATATTAATGAACGGGATCACAGTGATGGCCAGACTACCCCGTTAACAGCAGACTGTAGAACTGAAACACCTAGGTCTTCCAATCAAAGATATTTAAACGATTCACATTGCACATCTATCCATTAAATATTGTGTGCAACGTGATTAACTTTAAAATATTGGCATGGTAAATCTTTTTCCGCACATTACTGTGTACTTGTGTGTATTTTTTTAAATATTGTTTAATATGTTCAATAACAGATTTTAATTTGTACCAGAATTTTACTATTTACCAATTATCTCTGAGGAAGCGATAAACCTTATCGAGAAACGGAGTACATGTATCAAATGAAATATTTATAGGTAGTGTAGTTGCCAACAATAGTTTCCTTGAATAGCAGCTTTTGATGGCTTATCCATCATCATCAGTTTCTAGTACAAGAAATATAAACAAACAATTAAAACATGAGACAAAAACAATACATTAGGATTTAAAGATTACTAATATTTTTTAAAAAACCGAATTAATCATTTGATGAAATGAAATAAAATAAATAGGGGGGATTTTTTTAAATGAATAGAAAATAAATATCCAAATCATTTAATATTACAGTGATTTTGAATCATGCAAGAAAGTGGATGAAATTAAACTGAACATGTGAAATTTTGTAACAGAAAGCATGAAATGTAGGTTGAGCCGTTTCTTACCTGCTGTGTGGAAGCCCTATGTATAGACAGCACCGATAATTATTTCATTTTAAATGCCAACGGCAATTCACCGCAAAACCAACATGTAGCAAAAACATTTTAATGGAATCCAAATGTATGTGTGATTTTAAGTGTATGTTTCTGATTTAATTTATCCAGTGATTGTTTCTAATTAAAAGATACGAATAATAAATAACAACTAAACAATCAATAAACATAGAAAAGAATTAGAAAACTAACTTTTTTATTACTTCTGCATAATTTACATTCTGTTCTTGTTAGAACAATAAGTAAATGGTGTCTAATAAATACATTTCTGACGTGAATTTTAGTGACATTGAAAATTTCATTTAAGATATTTGTATGGCAAATCTAAAATATTCTCTCGTTTCAGTCTATATACAGGTTCACTGTTGTTTAGCAGGTTTGTTGAAATGTAATTTGGAATGCTCGTACAATCTCTTCTCTCTCTAGGTACGCTTGGCTCTTCGTGGTGATAATTTCTTCTAGCGGGATGATGTCGAGGTCTCTGTATATCGTCTTGTTTGTCACGTACCATGGTGCATTGACATAAGTTTTCTTAATGTTTTAGCTTCGAATCTTTTAAGAATTTCTAGATTCGATTTACTGGAAGAGCCCCACAATTCAATACCATAGGTCCATGTTGGTTTGATTATAGTTTGGTAAATCTGTACTTTCTTATGCAAGGACAGCTTTGATTGTTTATTAGCCATGACAATTTGAGGACTTTAAGCTGCGCTTCTTTTCTCTTAGTTTTGATGTGGGTTTTCCAAGTCAGGCGTCTATCCAAATGCAGTCCAAGGGATTTGATTGTATCAGCTTCGTGCAGTTCTGTATTGCTTAGAGAAAGCTAATTAATACGGCAAAGTCTACCATTCTGCTGCACCACTAGTGTTGATTGTTGACCAGATAGCTCTACTGTTAAGCTGAAACTGTTGTATGTAATTTTGTTATTTATCTAATTCCTATTTATCAACACATAGTTCGATATTTAGAGATAACGTTTTGACGATGCGCTTGTTACCAACATCTCCTTATCTTTTGTTTTGCTTTAATTTAATTTAGGATTTTATTTGGTAATTGATTTCTAGAGAGCATGTAGGGTTTGTAAGAAGAACTAGATTATTGATTAAAAATTCTCGTAAGTTCGTAAATTCTCATTTTCAGTATCAATATCTTGAATGATGTGAAGATATGTAGAGAATTTATATTTATAGTTTATTTTATTTCTCTAAGTATCTCAATTAATATGAATATTATATTGCGAAGAATGTGTTCTTTGAAATGAAACATTTATAAGTGATTGTTACAGGGAGATAATCGGACTCTATTTGAGGAAGTGGTGTTTGTTAAATGTGTGTATTAATATTTTTCGAGATATTTTCATCTAGAATCTGGAATGATAATAATAAATGAGAAATAAACATATAATCACCGTGGACATTCATATCTAATTTATTTTGTTTGATATATTCTTGAAGCAAAGCACTTTGAGTGTTCGTAGAATATAGCTGTTCGTACAACTCCAGAAGGTGTGCTTTGAATTGGAATTACCGAGAATTTATAAGCGGTTGGCATTTTGGAAACTTTTTCGTCTGTATTTGAAAAAAATTGTTTGATGTTGTATATGTCGAATATATAATATAATCTCTTTTATCAATATTAATTTATAATGCTAAGATTTCTATATTGATTGATAAAGAAAAATATTGGTTGATGGATTGTACGAGTTGGTTGATGTATTTCAAACTAATTTAGTAACTCCTCCAAAAGTTTTGATAGTGATATCATTTCTGAAGATTTCCTAATCAGGAATATAGAACTTTTCTCCAAGAATGAAATGTGTTTCTCTGATGTTGATATGTCGATATGTTACTATGTCGATATATTATATTAATTTAGAAAATGGTGGAATGTTCCTCTCTCTTTTTAGTCCATTTGAAGTTCCAATTTAGGAGTGTAATAGCCTTGAAGTTAATTTCCATTAATTATTTGTGGAAGAATATTTTGAAATAGAGTTTTTATAAGTGGTATATGTGATGTAAGTATTTGATGAACTATTTTAGTAATTAAATTGTTGTAGTAATTTGTTGGAAAGTGTTGTTTATCAATATTTAAGTGAGAATTAATGTTGTTGATATTATTGGAAAATAATTAAAGTTTGTTTTCTTTTTTACGTGAAATTATAACTGATAATTCGTGAAGAATTAGTGGCAAAGTAAATAGTAATGGAAAATTGAAGTTGAGTTAAGGAAGGATTATTGACAGTTTGAAAGGAAATACAGCAGTGTGGTAAGGTGTGATAAGGTGTTTAGATTTAATTAATTTTTTGTAAGTCGGGAAGCTCTTGTAGTTAGCATTGTGTTGTCCTTTGCAGTTTACACTGATATGGAGTACAATTTTTGGATTTGGACAATTTGAATAATGATTTTCAGTGCAGCGACCACATCTGGGGAGATAATCAATAATTTTCTGTGTGTATGTAAACCGGTGACATCTTTTA
Organism: Acheta domesticus; assembly: GCA_031308135.1. NCBI lineage: Eukaryota > Metazoa > Arthropoda > Insecta > Orthoptera > Gryllidae > Acheta > Acheta domesticus. The sequence goes on from JAHLJT010002406.1 coordinate 181,968,117, forward strand.
CATTGGTAGGGATTTTGATTAGTTGTTTTATCATACGTTACAATCATTCTTTAAAATAATTTTTCTAGTGTGAATATTTTTGTTGAATATTGGTTTTAAAGGAGTTCTGTTTAATCAATTACTGTAGGTTTTTTACTTTGATTAAAAAACTAATAAAGTTTTTGCACAGAATAATTTAGTATTTAAATTCATTGAGGATAGTTTCATTAGACTATATTGTTGGAATGCCCTTGATAGTTATATTGTTTGGATGGTATTATCTATAAAATTATGAATTAAATTAAATAATATATAGTTCCCTTTCTTGTTTTCGAATATCTTCAATTGTTTGAAATAAAATTTTAACTGAATTAGTAAATATTTTGGTAGAATTTTTTTTAAATTTATATGAGATCAGAAATTAAATTTGAAAAATTAACTACATTGGAAACATTGAAAGCTGGAATTTGGGTTTATTTTCTTTTTCTCCTTCAAATTATTGCATATCAGATAAGGCTGAGTATTTATTTCGTACAGTTAATGGGAAAGTTGTACAATTTTGTATATTTTGAGATGTTACAAAGAGATTCTGTTATCTTCTTTGTTATCTTGGAGTTACTTTTACGATGTACACATTTTATGGGCGTATCATAATAAGAATAGTTGGTGGATTTTCACGTGGAAGGTGATAGGATATTTGGTAGTAGAGATGTCAGCCTGCTGAATTGCAGAGGAATAGGTTGTCTGCAACTCATTAGATGCACCTTGTCGAATTTTTGTTTATTCATTTAGTAAATGGAGTTCTTCAGTGGTACATCGCGTAGAGAAGGTCTGCACGACTTGAATGAATTGTGAAGTTAAATATTGTTGTATTAATTGAAATATATGAGGTTCACGAGTTGCTCATGTAAACAGTCAGAGGTGGAACTAATGATGGGCTAAATGAAGGTAACGATCCGCTGCTCTTCAAAACTTGAAGGGGTCGGAAATCATGGATCATTTTTCAGCGATAATTGTCCGAAGAGGTGAAAATTAATCTTACAGTACACTTCTGTTACGTTATAGATTTCGGTTCATGCATATAAATGCGTTCGTAGTGTTCACACCGATCGGATCATAATATGCATTATAAATCTCTCGGCACATTTTTAAGTCGAATCTAATCAAGGCCTTCTGCAGATCGATTCTTTGACATAATAAAATAGTTGTTTAAAACAATTATTAGCTAAGCGATACTATCTTAATTCTGAAATTTAACATGTGTTTGCCGTGATAATTGCTTTAAAAATAAAGCAAAACAAAACAAGGTCCCGTGGTACTTGAATTCCCCATTCACTGTTTCACGTCACACACACACACAATGTCGCAGTGAAACGTTTATGATTAATGAAAAGTAATCTTTTATTGCAGTTCGCTCTTGTTAAAACAAGCTGTTGCTATGCAAAACAATGAAAAAACCGGTGAAGCTGTGTGACAGTAAATCATGTGCCTGCGGTGCTGCGTGCGGGAGCGCAGACAGATTGACGCGATGCACGAAATCCACAGCAGTGCACTTGGGGGTCGCTTCGCAGAAGATTCGCGTAATGGTAATGGGGAGTTACGGCCCGAGGGAACAGTAGCGGCTGAGCCCACAATAGTACATATTCGAAAGAAGGCGGACAAAATATGCTTTTTATCGCATTCGTTTTGTGTGTTCCCACCAATGGATTTATTGTTGCTAAAATGGTCTATTATATACATTGATGTCTTTAAGACATTAGTCTTAAAATTAGTCATTTTATATGATGATGGAGGTGCATCTGATCTCCGAAACGTTGTACGAGTGAAATTAAACGAAAACAAAAATGTCATAGTCTAAAAATTGATTTGAAAACCTTTATCAAGAAAAATAATAGTTGAAATATCTTAATATTGTATTTTCTGTTTTGTAATTGAGTAGCTGGTGACAGTTAAATGTCTTTCAAAGATCTAAGAGAAGAGGTGGCAAGAGATAAGGTAGGTGAAGTGCAGAAATAAAAAGAGAGACGGGAAGTGTCGGGAGGAAGCGGAAAATGACAGAGAGAGAGGAGAGATAGAGGAAGGAAGAAGATATGGAGGGAGGAAGGGGAGATGGTGAGAGAGAGAGAGAGAGAGAGGAGAGGTGGCAGAGAGGAAATATATGGAGAGGGGCGGGGCGGGAATGAGCGAGAGGATACCCGAAAAGGCAGTGAGGGTTGAGGGGAAGCGGGGAGGGATACGAGGAAGTCGTGAGAGGTGGAGGGGAAGGGGTGAGAGCGAGAAGGGAAGTGGGTAAGGAGCGCGGGGAGGGGTGTGAGGAAGGGGTGATTGGATGCAGGGAGGGGTGATTGGGAGCGGAGAGGGGTGATTGGAAGCGGGCAGGGGTGATTGGAAGCGTGCAGGGGTGATTGGAAGCGGGCAGGGGTGATTGGAAGCGGGCAGGGGTGATGGGAAGCAGGGAGGGGTGATTGGAAGCGGAGAGGGGTGAAGGGTAGTGGCGAGGGGGGAAGTAAGGGGGAGGTGACGTGGTGCATGGTTGGGACAGGTGATGGCCAGAGGAACGGCGCGGAGCGGCGCGGCGCAGGCGGGCGCGTTCAGAAAGCCAGCGCGTGCGGCGCGCCGGGCGGGGCGGGGCGGGGAGCGGGGCGGGAGCGCGAGAGGAAGTTCCCCGGAGGCCGATTGTGTTAAATGAAGTAATGAGCGAGTCCTTGCGCTTCGCTTCATTACGAACGGCGCGGCGGCGCCCCCTCCCTTCTGAATGCGCCCGGAGAGCGGAGGGTCGCAGAGTGGGACGTGTTCGCGAAGCAGCTGAAGAAGAAAGAAACATGAAGAAAAAGAGGGAAATGGAAAAAAAAGTCTTCCTGTTCCCACGTCGTTTTCGAGAGATGGGCCGGAGACCCGTCGTTCACTGGTTAGACCAGACCTCTTCTACTATTCCTGTTCTAAAATTACTAGCGTACCCTTGCAGAGAACTCTCGCATGCTGTACCCCACCATATTCCTTATTTTTACATTTCCATATTAAGACTGTAATACATATTTTTCTTCAGTCCTCTTAATCCTCCGTTGCTTGTTCTATATGTCAGCTTGTAATAGATAACAATATAATACACCCTTGGCAATGCAAACTGTTCTTATTTTACTTTATTTTCAAGCAAAGAGGTACACCCGTGTAATTCAATCGCAGTAGCATATCAAGTAATTAGTACTTTCACATACAGTTGCATATTATACAGGCTCTGAACAGGTGGGGTAGAATCGTGAACCGTCCAACCAGCAAAAATGTGATAGAATAGTGAAGAAGATCTCATCCTGTAGATTACGGTGTGAGGAACGTTTGTTTGAGCGCAATTCGTCACGTCTCCGAGAAATTTCTCTTTAGAGACCTCCTTTATAAGGATTGGTTGCGTATGAGAGCAGCAAAAGGAAGGTATACTATAGAAATAATATAGGAGGCGATTACGAAGGGAAACCCCTATATTCCCGTCAATGTTGGAAATCACTTTATACATACATTACCACATGGTCGTTTTCAGTGCAGTTTGCATGCCCGAATTGGACTTAGGTATTATATGTTGAATACATATTATTTTGTCTTTGCCTTACGTTATTTCATTAGAAAAATAATATTCATTTTTAAACATTTAAAGTAATTTAACATTAAGAAAAAGATGTACGTGACAATTGTTGATGCGAAAGGATTTGAATATTTTTATTGTGATGTATTTACATATTTAGGTTTAAATGTTGTGTAGTATGTAAATTTTGTGTAATAAATATATTTACAATACCTTTCTACCTGATCTTGATCCGTAATTACCGATCGTTGATTTTTCTACCAATTGAATGTAAAGAAATACAACTTTAAAAACACTATGCGTGCAGTTACTGTAATTTTGAATATTAGATATTGTCTAAAATGGTACAAAATTAACAGCAAATAGCGTACACACTATTTATAAACCATACGAAATATCGTTTCAATGTAACAGCTAGGACACATGCAAGAAATTTTTACGGACTGCAGAAAAGATCAGTTGACTACAATTAAGTCGAATTCTTCCTTCTTTTCAATTCCATAATATTCCCAAAGTTATTTTGTAATATACCTGTTATATAAGAGGTTAACTCTGACATCGTATGACCTATCTCCATGAAAGTTTCTAGATGCTTTTTCACCGATGAACGTTTATGTGCGGATTAATTCTGTTGTAACTCCACTACATGGCGCTGTAGGACAAAATAAAATCTTCACGTAAAATACAACCCGCATCGCACTCGGCAGCATTTTGAAACTATATCGTTAAATAACTCCTAAACAATCCTTAAAAACTGCTCTAAAAACTAAAATTTTGAGGCCTAAGGCCTCAAAGAGACCTTTCTCACGCCCGTAATCTACAGAATGAGCTCTTCTCGAACATTCTAGTTACATTTTTGCTGGTCCGACGCTTCCTGATGTTACCTCACCTGCTCAGAGACTTGCAGAATCTGCAAGTAAATGTGAATGAGAGAAGCAGAGAGCGGCAGAGACAGACAGTGACAGGATGAGGGAGGAAGAGACAGTGAGAAACGGAGATGGGAAAGGAAAGAGGGAAATGAAGGCAGAACAACGTCTGCCGAGTTTTCCTAGTATATTAATAAAACTATTAATTATGCCAGTAGCTGATACATTTCCACCTTTTCAAACACCCTGAGGTTCCAGCACTATGGAATCTCCTACGTCGCAATGGTGATCAGACCCTGTGTGCTAAGAAAGTTGATTGCAGTTGTGGTGAGGCTTCTTTCCGTGGCTTATGTCGAAGGCCGACAGATCTAATGAGAGATATCCCAAAGACTGGCTTTTAATTAAACGTGTTTTTCACTTTCTGTTGAGGAGTCTATCCTTTTCAAATTTTGCCTTTCTTTCATTGTGTGCAACGCAATATTTCTGAGAACATCGCTGAACCTGCGAGGAGCTCTGGAAACTTTAATGGTGCACGGCACAAGTAATTTATATTCTATTCAACCTGCGTGCAATATCTTGTTTCCTTTTTTCTTTGGGGACGAATTCAAATCCATGTGCTGTTTTGTGAATAGAGTGTAATGCAAATTTTCATTGGCGTACATTTTAATTAGTTCTCCGTGAATCGACAACTACTTCTAAAGATAGGAAATACAAATTAGTTCGTACTACTTCAGCTGCTATTTTTTTTTAGCTGTTATTTACAAGTTTGTAAAAATACACAAAATTGAACAGTGGAACTAAAATGCTATTTTTCTATTTTTAATGTAAAAACTTTAGTTTTTAGGAGATTCATTATTAAATAAGCCTATCTACCAAACATTTGTCTTTAATAATGAAAAAGAAGACAATAATTTACAAAAATTCTGACATTAAAGAGCATGTTTACAAGTTTTGAAATTCAAAATTAATTGTCCAATTACGTTGTTTCTGCTACTCTGTGATAAAAATATCACGGATGAAACATGAAGAATATTTATATTACTTGCAAGTGATTGAGTTACGTATGTGAAATACGTACTGTGATCTTGGAAATAAGATGATTGTAAATTCATGAAATATACTGAGTGTCCGGGAAGGAAACGTCGAAACTTCGAAAATAAGCTCTTAAGACAATTTTAAGCATATTTTGTCTAATAAACTACGTGGATATTCCCAATGGATGAGCCACAATAAGCACTCAAAAGTTGGTTTCAAAATATGCTTTCTAGGCAAAAATGTGCATTGTACAAGCATAGAAACGCTTCATAAATGTTTAAATTGTTTATTATTTACAAAATAAATGAATATATTTGTTCAGAAAGAAAAAATTAACCAAGAAATAAAATAGCAGTCAAATTGTGTAAATTGGGTACCTTTTTGTTTCTGGTTTAATTATTGTTTGTGGTCAAATACAGTAATTCCTTTTGTTAAGAATAAACAATTTACATATTTCTGGAGTGTTTCTATGCCTCTGCAATGCAAATTTTTGCGTAAAAAGCTTATTTTCAAATTTACTACCGTTATTTTCGAAATTTATTTTCGAATTTACTACCGCCGAATTACCATTGCATTACCTTGACGGCACGAACGACATCTTCAGCATCGGTAGACACAAAACAAGCGGAGCCTCCACAAGTGAATGCCGGAGCACGTAGCAGTCATAATGCGAGCAAAGCACAAGGAATCCGGCGAGAATTCCGGCTTCCGCCGCCCTGCGCCGCCGCCCCGGAGCTATCAATTTCCCGCCCCTGTTGCGCGCGAGTTCCTACTTCTCGGATGGGGCGATAGGGTTGACTGTGACGCGCGGTAATTTGTATTGCTCACAGGGGCTAATTTATAATGGAACCGGGAGCATCGAGACGGCGTCGGCGACGGAGGCGCGGCGTCTGGCGGCGGAGTGTATTAGAACCGCAAGTTGTCGCCGGCATCAGATAGGGGGCGCGGCGGCGGCGGCAGAAGTGGCACAAGCAGTCTGCGGCCGGGGACGGGGGCGGGGGCGCTACCCTTTAATGGGCTCGGCGGGACTGTAACCGACCCTGCAGCCGCACCGCTATTTATCGCTCGCCTCGTCCCGACCCCGCCGAGGCGTCCCGGCTGGCGCCGCCCTGCTCCCTTGCCTCCCGACCCACGCTTCCGCCGCCGCCGCTCCCCCTCCCTGCCGTCTCCCCGCCCCGACCAAGTCTCGCCTCCTCACCGTTCATGGCCCGCCCCCGCTCCGCTCCACCCAGTCCCGCTCGACCCCCGCCCCGCGTCTGCCCGCTCCCCTGCCTCCGCCGTCGCCCCTCCCACGCCTCCGATTCTCCCCGCCCCCCTCCCCGCCGCCGACCCCGCCACCGCCCCCCGCCTTGCTCCTCCCGCGCTCCGCACTCACCCCACTCCGCCCACGCTTCGCCTTCGCCCTATTCACGCCCACGCCACCCCCTCCCCTTCCCGTCCCTCCCCTGCCCGTCTCGCTCACGCCCCCGCCATATACACGCCTACGTCCCCGTCCCACCCCTTCTCCCCTCGCCCCGCCTCCCCCACCGTCACCCCTCCTTGCCGCTTTCCGCCTCTTCCACCACCGTCCATCCCTCCACGCTCCTGCCCACGCCCAGCCTCCGACCCCACGACTGCCGCCCTGCCCCGCCCATGCCTCCCCTCCGCCCCCGCCCCCACCCTCCCCCCTCGTTCCTGGCGGCGCGCCTCTTCGCCCCTCCCTGGCCGGCGCTGCGCCTGCCCGCCCGCCCTCAAAGGCTTTGTTTGGAAGAGCAGCACAATCGAGAGCGCTGCGAACGCACATTTCGAATTAAGCGCATTTGCATGTAGCGGGCTGAGACACTTTGCAGGAAAGATTGTCACAATGCGAATGCGGTGGTTAAGAAATGCTACAGGAACGGGTGTTGTTTATGTATAAACGGTAAAAATAGCACTCTAATCCCATGAAATCGTTACAAATTTTGGATTCGAATATAAATCCAACCAGCTTATTCCAGATCAGAGCAAAAAATTAATTGTACTATCTCTAACACATTGACAATGCTAATATCTACTAAATTGTACAACGTCTCCCTTAATTTAAGCTGTTTTTCTGCATGATTATGCGTACCAATGGGTTCTTTTGTTTTCATGGGTGTGTACATCTGAAACTCTGTAGTTAAAGTCAATGGGTTCAATGTGCAGAAAAAAGTGCTGATTTGGGTTCAGTATTCCGACAATTACCAAACAAATTGGTAACTTGAAAGGTGCAAATCGTAAATGTAAACTCTAACCCCCGACAGGGTGAAAATTGTTTTTACGGAGTTAGACCAGCTCTAAATTCTTAAAATACGTAATGTATATTTCTCACAGGTTGATGACATTTCTTCGATTGACAGCTGGAAAGTATAAATACTCTGAGAAACTGACGTGTGTCGCATGTCTTTTGTACAGATAGGTTTCCTTTCACCTGAAGAGTAACATTGACTATTAAATGATGTATTTTTAGAATCTATTTTTATTTATATGGATATAGGCATGGACTTTCATATTTTCAATAACGATATTACATTACGTTTATTTGAACTGCAATTGGGTATGACCCGGTGGCAGTTGATTAACAATAATTACAATAATAATAACAAGATAATGAAAAAAGTACAGTACAAAATGATACAATACAATACGATGTAATAATCATACTATTGCCAATAGTTAAGTGTTATTTCAACTCTACTATGATATACAATTATTTGTTAGTGATAATAAAGTCAGTATGAGATACATAGATATTGGCTAAATTAGATTGAAAAAAAAGGCATTTATCACTTCACTACCCTTAACTGCACTACACTGTTTGGATTGGATTGCACTACCCACAGCACTACCCACAGCACTTCACAGCACTTCACCACACTTCACATCACTTAATTATTCATTTAACATCTATTACTCTCAGCTTGTTCTAACTTATTTCTAAAACTACGTGCACTTAGAGGAAAGGCCTTAAAGTTGCTGCGGGTAACTTGTTATGTTATTTCCATATATCTCGTGCTCTGTTCCGTGGGTTACTGTCAATAATTTATGTTTTTAGAAGATCATACTATTAAAGACTGCAATAATAAAATGATGACTGGTTCTCAGACTCATTGTGAGTTGATCTCTGATGGCTACCACATGTTCTATTCATCAACGTCAAATAACCGATATCACATAATGTACCCTACCGGAGCACCATCTCAATTAAAAAATGTAAAAAAATACTAGTGGGCGCTCATTAATGATCGTATATCCATAAATTCGTTACAGAGCATATTGTACGATTTTATACTAGGAGTTTTCCAATTACCGGCAAGGCTTATTAGTTTACGTTCCAAATTTGTTCTGACACGTTTTAAATTTTTTGCCTCTATAGAGAATGAAATTTCTAGATTATAATGTTTGTAAAATGCACTTTCGCCCCTTGATCAATAAATTTAAAGAAACAAATGTAGCCGTTTGTGACAGAAGTTTGATACCTTAGCTTGATGCAATAAGTACCAAAGTTATATTTCAGTGATTTTCGATTTGTGTGGTCAATGTGTGCTTTGAAGACCCTTCTTTCAGTGCAAGAAAGGCCAAAGGCAAATTTCCTTCATCAGGGCTATATACAAACAACGATGTTGTAAATTAATTCTGCTCAACACTGACCAAGCACTGTTAACCTGACTCCATATTTATAATTATGGTCGATAAGCATTCTTCATACCATTCATGAAGGTACAGAAAACAATCAAAGTGACAGATATCGAATTGAATTTCCTTTCGGCATTTGCGAAGGTCGCAAGCCGCCGCCCTGAGCGAATGCGGCTGGCGGGACGCAGTGCGACACGCGTGTCGCCTGCCAGGGCAGCCCTCCGTAAACACGAAATAGTAGTTGACGCAAGCATTTTGTAATGTTAAGCGTTATTGCATGTTTTGAAATTCGAGCGACGTTAGAAGCGATGTGTTCCAAATTTGTACGAATGCAATAAAGCAACAAGAGAGACAAAATTAAAAGATGCAGCACAAGGGGCAAAAAGATTAAAATGGGAACTGGGGATGACATATCAGCCGACTTGACCCGGAAAGATGGACACACGCAGTCACCCAATGGGACCCAAGAGTAGGATGGAGACGTGTAGGAAGACAAAGAAAGAGATGGCAAGACGAATTTGTTAGCGAATCAGGTAATTTATGGGACCGAAAAGCTAGAGACAGGGTAAAGTGGAAAGAAGTGACAAAAGAAACTATAGAAAGAACAAATTTGTAAATAATGTAAATAGAAGTGTAAATAATAGATTTTAAGATAAGTTAGTGTGAAACAGTGCCTAACAAAAACATGTAATAAGACTATGTTTGTCTAACAGTGTGTCTAACAAAACTATTATTTAACTGTGTAAATAGTGTTACAGGGAAATCGCAGTTATTGTTAAGAACTTGTATATAACAGAATGGGAAATGATTTAATAGGAAAACAATTCTACTTCGCCAGATTTTAGCTCACCTCGATAAGTTCCTTATTTGTGAGCTACCCCACCAGAGAGTGGGAGGCTTTTGCCCTGAGTAAGGATGTTGTAGCTTTAATAATAATAAAGCAACATTATAAACGAGTTGCTTACACTATTTTTTCGTACGTCAGCATTATAAATTTATAAGTGAATCAAACTTAATTTTGCGAAACATTTTTCCTATGATGTCTCGGGTAATTTGACATCGTGCGAGAAAACGCTAGTCGGTTGTTACGTTTACCTCTCCCCGATTCTCTCACTGCTGATTGGCTGAATGTGTGATGCCGCAACCATTCCTGCCGTAAAACACCACATTATGGATGATTTCTTGCAACAGAAAAAGTCGTTTATAATGCTGGAATACAAAACAAGTTTTTGTTACGAAAAGGCTGGGAATTTGTTTTACTTTTAGTAACGTTCACACAACGATGTACATTTTCTCTCGTGGTTGAAGTTGCTTTACGTGTTGTCGCGGGTCGAGAGATGTCGAACATTATCTGGTGGCGTAGTAAGTTTAACTTTAGATTATTGTTCGGTTTTGGAAAGTCTATGAAAATAATGTAAAATGTTCAGTGATGTAACGTCATGTTAGCCTTGCATCATGTAGCGGAAATCACTCAGCACTGTCGCCCATTGATGCCTTACTACCATCTATGGTTGAAACGCTCTATAATTGAAAACCTGGCATAGCCCGGGTATTTTATTTTTCTACTCCCATTGTACAATGCTGTCATTTGATGACTGCGACCAGTTGCAAGATAATACTTATTTTGATACAGATTTCATTATGATACAGGATCTTCACCAGTCACAGAGAAGTTTACAAACCAAGTATTGACAATTAATCATTGAAAATCGTTCTAGTAAATGGTTCGTTTGACTGTGTACATTAAAATTACATGTGATATTATATTACGTTTTTCAGTTTTCATTTCTTTTATTATTGGTATTTTTTTCGTGGAATATTATTTAAAATAAATTGGATCGTAATTTCACTTTGATCCTATTTGACTAGCGCAGTACACCCTCGCAGGCGCGACTAATAATCACAGCCCCCTGCGTCAGCATGCGAGGGTAGGGTAGGGTCCGCCAGGTGGCCTTGGCTGAATCCTGCGTTAACTGTCCTGCATGCCAAGAAACGATTCAATGTACTCGTGTACATTCAATATATACGTGTGTTCAATACAATATACTCGTGTACACTCGTGTATTAATACCCATTATTACATCATCGTTTCATAATGTACTATTTCACAGTCGTCTGTACACTAGCCCCGCCGGTCCGCCTGCACCGAGCAGTCCAGGCCCGCAGGACTCCGCCTCACCCGCCGACACTGTCGCCGCCTACAAGGAATGGGGATTGCACACTTCTCCTTCTCTTCTTTTTCTTCTTCTCTCTTCCTCCCCGTCCTCTTCTTCAACATCATCTTCTCCTCTTGTTCTCCTCCTATTCTTCAGCATCTTCTTCTTATTCTCCTCCTCCTCTTCTCCGTCCTCCTCTTCTTCTTCTTCTCCTTCTCCTTCTCTTCCCCGTACTCCTCTTCTTCAGCATCATCTTCTCCTCTTGTTCTCTTCCTCCTCTTTTTCAACATCTTTCCTCCTCTTCCCGTCCTCCTTTTCTTCTTCTCCTTTTGTTCTTCTCCTCCTCCTCTTCTTCAGCATTTTTCCTCCTCTTCCCCGTCCTCCTTTTCTTCTTCTCCTTTTGTTCTTCTCCTCCTCCTCGTCAATTTATTCATTTTCTTCTCCTCCTCCTCCTCTCCCCCGTACTCCTCTTCTTCAGTATCTTCTTATTCTCCTCCTCTTCCCCGTTCTCCTCTTCTTCTCCTCCTTTTGCTCTTCTCCTCTTCCTCTTCTTCATCTTTTTCTTCATCATCTTCTTCTTCTCCTCCTCTTCTTCTCCATTTTTTTCTTCTTCTTTATCTTCTTCTCCTCCTTCTACCTGGTATCACCCTAGTCCCTGGCATTGAGTTGGAGCAATTGTCGGGTGGCGCTCTTTTGCCAAATATGTCCGAACTATTGCATTATTTCCAGTAACAAAACTCTAAGTGTATAAACCGAATTTGGGTTATCATTTTAGGATTGCACACTCCCAATGATTTTTCAATGGTTTCATAGTATCTGTGGATCTTCATCCCTCTTACGTATACACACATACGTCAGGTAATTTTTATCTTTTAAGATTTTAGGTAATTGTCATATCATAATTTACATGAAACTTTGTCTTCTCCCGACATTACAAACCTTAGTGGCATTTAACTTGGCATCCGCCTATTCGCAATGTGAGAGACTACTACTCTTCAAGATGCGTTTTCATCAAAACCTGACAAGATAGCTAATTTATCACATTATCATATTTCTGAGGAAATATAATTTCACATGTCTCTTGAGGGGAAATCAAAATAACCTAAAATACTGGATCCACGTAAGAACATGTAGGGAATAGCTATTTCTTCTTTCAAGAAAGTTCACACCATTTAAAATGACCGAGTGAAAACAAGAAGTTTATTATAAGCACGAGGAAAGGTAAGTCAAAACTTTTGAATACCGTTCTGGTGAGGGTAAAAATGTAGAACGAGGCGTTAGGTTAAAATATAGCGTATACATTCTTGTCAAGAAATAATTATACAAATTTGAAAAAAATTGAACAAATATTTTCCAAACTCTTTTTAGATACAGTAATTTCACATAATTTTCAGTAATTTTCTAATTTGTTCTCAAGAATAAATTCTGTAAGGATGTGAGTATTATATTTCTGTATTTATGTCTTAAAATATCGTATAAGATATTTCAGTGGTTCAGTTGCTGAAAATGGTTTCGATTAATTTTCGTTATTATGTGCATTGAGTTGCTCGGATATGAGGGTGGGTGAGTTATTGTTTCACAAAAAGGGAGATACGATTGCAATTCTATTATAGTACAACGAAAATAATGAAATGAATGTAGTTTTGTATAATTGTCAATATTCTATTACAAATAATATTCTTAGTATCATATCTCGTATGCGTACTTTCGTGTTAAAAATATCTTTCAATACTATGTTGATTTATATGCCGTATCATTATTATACACAACGCTAAACTTCGTAACATGACAACTTGTGCCTTACTTGATTCAAACTTTATCTGTGAATATTACATGGAAAATCAGGTCTCTTGTGGAACACAGTTAAGCAATTTAGAGAACGCTACATCTTACCAGAACATGTCAAAATTTTTCCAAAAGTAAGTTGAAGATGGATGTGTATTGGAGGCTTAACAATTGATTACATCGCCAAGTTTGTGCAATACATTGGCATTCTCACGCAAATCATATTGCAACTCGCCGACGGGGATCTGTCCAAACGCTGGAACTTCCGAGGTCTTCCCCAGCACATGCTGCGTTTCACATCGCGTCTCCCTGCGGGCTCGTGCTGCCCCTTGCTGAGCAGGGCCGTGTCAACGCCCCCCATATATTTAAAGAAATAATATTAATTTGTTTCAAAAAATAAAATAAAAAACATATGGAAAATGTGATATATGCCAACTATACGCAAAATTGGGATAACGGAGTGATGTGTCATGCATCATTGGATAATATTTATAATAATGGAATGTTGCTAGTTAATGGGTTTCAATTTTAAATTGTACAATTCAATAAAAAAGTAATATTTTTAATATATTATGTGTATGTTTAAATATAAATATATGTTTAAATTTTTTGTTTGAATGATGTTCAAATAAAACTCTAAAAATGCTTTCAAAAATATTAAAAGAAACAAAATACAATGTGAATTGATAGCATTTACATTTCAGCATCGAATTTGAGGGAGATAAATCGCCCCATGGACAAGTATTTTTTGGCAACGGCTAAAGCAATTGGGTAAGTGCAACACCTGTGGAATGCTTCGTTTAACGGGTGATTATTCAAAGAGTTTTACGTGTTAAGATATGTAGGTTATCTTAGAAAAACACATCCGTTCCATTTGACTAGCTTTGTTTCCGAATTTCGAAGTCCAGGCGTGGCTTCGATATTTGGCCTCCTCGGTTATTACAGAATAGAAAATTTATTTCGCTACTTAGGAATACATGGAATACTTCCGGTGGTAGCGTTTTCTAAGCAATTACCCAACATAAAACAAACTCAAATAACAACTACACAAATACAACAATTACACAAAATGAACATCAAACAACATTAAAATATTTACATATTACTGAATAAAATTTTATAAAAGTAATGTATTAACCCTATTTTAAAGCTAACCTTAATATAAAATAACAAGAATAATACAATAAAAATAATTTTAATGTTAACATATTCTAAAAAAATTAAAAACTTATTTAATCTAATTTAAAATTTTTGACATTCTGAGGGAAAATCTCCAGTACTGCTGAGATAATTTGTTCCAATTTTGTATGGTTCTATTAATAAATGAGAATTTACCTACATCTGTTCTCTGTTTTCTTTCCTGAATTTTGTAGCCGTGATCTTTCCGCGCGACGTATGTTGGCTTTGACAGTCTTGCCCGAACACCACCCCATCTCTTATTGCTTTGAATAACGCACAAAGACGCGATTTCTCTCTGCGTTTTTCCAAGGGTTCCCACGATATAAATTCAGAATTAGAACGTCCTCTCCTAATATAAAGTACATACCTCCATATACAGTTATTACATAACATTTTTGAAATTATAAATCACAAACATTTTCGACGCATGTTATTACAAATCACAGATGCGCCGTATCTTGATTCTCTAAACTCGTGCAACTTCTACTAAATTATTTATACTTAATGAAATACGCAGCTTTTACACGCGTTCTATTTACTCCTTTACCGTTACCTTATTTACTTCTTTACCTTTACCTTTACTCCTTAACTGTTTGTCTAAAAAACAACAACAAAAAGAACTGGAGCATCGCGGAAATGGCGACGAGTTCACGATGCAAATGTAGGGAGAACGTGGTTGGCTCCGCCCATAGCGGAGTCGCTCGGATATGTAGGTCTAAGACAATTATAACCCCTCAAATGTCTACAAAAACTTCAATGTCTTGAAGGCGGATGCTAACTCTTCAGTTCGGAATTACTGCATTTGTGAGAGGTAGCGCTACGTTCATTATTTAGTGGTGTCTCGTTCGATGTCTGGCTCTTTTTTTAGATCTTTTTTACATTGCCTTTGAATTGTCTCAAATCAATCTAATTTTCTTGCACGGAGAGTTCACACAGATACATTCCTCATTAGTGTTCTTGCAGAACAAGGTTAAAAACTATATATTCATCTTAGTGTAAACTATAATTTTTATAAAGTTCCAGGGAATAAGATGTATCAACCACAATAGTAGATTAAATTTGTTTAATAGGTAGAGAATTTAGTCATACACCTGTTTCGGGAGTGTTTTTTCCCATCCAAAAACACTCCCGAAACACGTGTATAACTAAATTCTCTACATATTAAAAAATTTTAATCTACTATTGTGGTTGATACCTCTTATTCCTTGGAACTTTATCATGGATTACCATAAGATCTCTGCTGCCACCACAGAATTTATAATTTTTATGTAATGTATCTCTGTATCTGAAACAACGATAAATACAGCTGAAACAGCAAAGACAACGGCAATAACAGCAGAAAAAATCTAGATGGGAAAGGGTTTTGGCAGTTAAAACTTCGCTCTGTGCTAAAACTATGCACGAGGGGGAGAGGAAACGGTTGAGGTGACGTCAACGCTTGGAAAACATATGACTGTTGCAAGAGCGCTTATAGTGTTCACAGGCGCATAACGGGGCAGACGGAAGGACGTTTTGAAAAAAACACTTTTACGGTACATAACGTGTTAGAGCGAATCTGGCTACATAACGTGTTAGAGCGAATTGCATAGCGTTACTGCACATTAGAGCGTTACTGCATATTAGAACAGGATTTATACACCTTTTCTGTATCAGAGCACCACAATACGAGTTTTTGTGTCACAATATTGCCGTTTTTGGCATCATCATTACATACTTTCTCCATGCTACGTACATAAATTCATATATACGTACGTATACGAGAAAGTAAAAAGGCAACGGCTGGAATAGCGATTCCTGGGGTAGCTTCGACATATCGTGGCTTATATTTTATGAAGGCCAAATCGGACTCGAAAAAAATGTTAATATACTTCATACAATATACCACAAACAAAATAAAGTAAGAATAATATTACACAGCATTATAAAGAGAGAATTTTTAACTTTTATTTTTATTTTAAATTTGAATGAAATCAATTGTTTATTACCCATAATCCGTCAGTGGGATTTTCAGAACCACGCGTAACATTTTTAAGCCTTGATGCTTGTGTTGTTTGTTTTTGCATTATTCGTTGACAAAAGTTTCAAAAACAAATGAAAATTTCAAATATAGATGTTGAACTTACCAAAAAGTACTCTCGTTAAGATTGATAATGTTTTGGAGCAGAGTTTTTGCTACCATTCGCAGAAAAATAGCCGAGATTGAGTAAACGTATCGTATCTTTCAATTGCTAATTATTTATCAAAGATGTGCTGAAAGGTTAAAGGGTATATTTTCTAAAGTCTCGAACAAAAGAAATTTATGTATACATTTCTGAATAAGTGAAGTTAATTTTTATTGATTTTGTTATTTCTTACTAATTACTATTTTCCTTATGTATTACTAATGTAAGTTATTGATTTCTTTGAACGGAAAAAATATTAAACTTATAGGTTATGATATTCTTCTCTTTCATTTGAAGTATCAGTATATATGTATGTTTAAGAGTAACACCTCCACTCTTAAAAGTCACGTTGAAAAAAATAGAAATGATTCTGGTGTGCCTCATTTTCATGTTCAGTTCTTCTTACTAGAAATAATGATGTTATATGTGAAAAATGCCTAGTACACTTTGTATCTTTTGATACGAACAATATAATTTAATTTACGCCATACATCCCATATTCAAATTGTTAAAGGGGAACAAATTAAGAAAGATACTCCTTATTTGTTGGTTTGCAAGAGTATTTGACTGAAGGACAAAACAAAATGCTGTAACGCGTAAGTCAGCCTTCTCCGCGCGATGATAATTTTGTAAATGTTTCCTTTTTATGCGTCCGCAGAACTCTTCAAGTAGTCCATAAGCGCCAGGGAGATATATCTCGACAGCTGTCGGAGTCGTATTCGTAATACGCGCATTTGCGACGTGAGTGCGAGGCAGGTGCTATAAGAGCCTCGCGCTCTGAAACACGACACAATCATAAACAGGAGACAAATGCGCCTCTTAGAGCCATCAGCCTATCGCCCGCTGGGGATCTCCGCTTCCAGCTCTCACCCCCCCTCCAGCTCTCACCCACCCCCCTCCACTTCTCACCCCCCTCCAGCTCTCCCCGCCCCGCATACGGTCCGCGACACTCGTACCAACCTTAGCACCCCGACACCCGCTCGCTCGCACCGACGCACCACCGCCCACGCCCGCACCCAGGCCCTCCCCGCTACGCACCTACCGTGCCCCTCGCCCCTACCCTCTGCCTCGCCCAACCACTTACCCTTCCCGACTCTCCTTCCTCCCTTACCATCCTGATATCTCGTCTCTCTGCCGCTACCAATGTACCACTGCCCACGCCCGCTCCCAGCCCCTCCCTCAGCCCTTCTACCGCCCCGCCCTTCCTCCCTTCTTCCCCTCCGCCGCCCCCACGTCCCACCATCCGCTCTTTTTCTCGCTTCGCTTAGCCACCCACTTTCCCCGACACGCGCACAGCCCTTACCAGGCTGACACTCCCATCGCTCGAACCTTCCTCCCGCCGCCGCTGGTGCACCACCGCCTACGCCCGCCCCCTGTCCCTCTTCCGACACTTCTACAGCCACGCTCCTCTCCTTCCCCTCACCCTTCACACCCACACCCCTCCACCCGTCCCTCTCCATACACTCCCTGCCACCCACCGTCTCCAACTCTCCCACCACCCTTACCACCCTGACATTCCCGTCCCTCTGCCCCTTCCAACGCACCGCTGCCCACGCCCCCCACCAACCACTCCCCTGACACGCTCAGCCCTGCCCAGCCCCGCCCAGCCCCGCCCAGCCCCGCCCAGCCCCGCCCAGCCCCGCCCAGCCCCGCCCAGCCCCGCCCAGCCCCGCCCAGCCCCGCCCAGCCCCGCCCAGCCCCGCCCTGCCCCGCCCAGCCCCGCCCAGCCCCGCCCAGCCCCGCCCGGCCCGGCCCCGCCCGGCCCCGCCCGGCCCCGCCCGGCCCCGCCCAGACCCGCCCAGACCCGCCCAGACCAGCCCAGACCAGCCCAGACCTGCCCAGACCTGCCCAGACCTGCCCAGACTCGCCCAGACCCGCCCATCGCCACCCATCGCCGCCCATCGCCGCCCAGCCCCGCCCATCGCCGCCCAGACCCGCCCAGCCGCGCCCAGGCCGCCCCGCCCAGCCCCACCCCGCCGCACCCCGCCCCGCCCCGCCCAGCCCCGCCCCGCCGCACCCCGCCCCACCCCGCCGTGTTCCGGCCTACCCCGCCCCGCCTCACCCTCTCAGCTCTTGGCCACCCCCGTTCTCGCCTGCCCTGGCTGCAGATGTTTTGCGTGAGGGTAATGCGCTTAGGCGCCGAGTCGGGAAGAGGAGGCAGCTCCCCCTCGATTCTGCCCCTCCACAACCACCCGCCTCCACCCTCACCTCCGCACCATTTGAGCATTCACTTTCTACTATTGAGTCATAGTGATGTATTGAATGCGGTGGCAGATCTACTGGGCGTTCGCGTGAGAGAAAAGTTGATTTCAGTTGATGTCTAAGGCGGCCGTCATGGTGCCGTTTAATTCTAAACTAATATCTCGTCCAGTGATTGTAACTTACGCATATGTATGCAACAGAAAACAAAAAAATGATTTAAAATAATTTTAATTATATAACGCTCAACAATTTTAGTGTGTCTTTTAACGAGAATGACTTAATCTCTTTTGATGCAAACGATCATTCCGTAGGCGAATGCATGTGCAGATATTTTACTACAGGTCAGCGCGCAAATCTAATCCTCAACTCCAATCAGAGTTTGCATCTTTGCCTAAACCTTCGATCCAATTGCCACCTTTTTATCATTGTCATTTTAATTCTGTGCCTCCTCCCCGTTTGTGGTGGGTTATCTATCGCTAATTTGAACTCGTTGTCTGTGTAATGCAAAGTTCCTTGCGTTAGAGTTGAATTTGGGGATAGAGTCAATCACAATTAAATTTATTTTCTTGTTATTTTGATTGTCGTTTTATTATGCGATGTATTGTTATTTGTAAAAGCTGTCTTACTAGATGATTTTCAAAAATAATGGAATCAACTAATATGGTCATAAATGTGTGGACTTCACTATTGGCACAAATCGAAAAAATTAAGTTTTGAGATAAAAGTGTTTAAAGTTTTAAGTGGTGTTTGAATTACAAGTATCTGATGCTTAGTAACTGGTGCATTGATATAAGCTTTACTAAAAGGCTTCAAATGAATTCTGTTAATAATAACAGTTATTAAATGTTATTAAATATTAAGTGTCATAACTCAAAATTAATATTTTTCCAGTTGTGCCAGAGTTGCAGCTCACGAGCAAAATATTTCAAAGATGAAGTCACAAGCTGCTAGTTAGAGGCCCAAAATGTGTACTCAAAAACCTCCCTTCTTAATTTTAATTATGTCTTTTGTAAGAAGATTGCGGCCTTTCCATGTCGTGGAATACGTCGTCAACGATACACGTCGTCTTCCATATCGTCTCCCTCTTCCTTTTGCTCTTTATCCGCAAAGAAACGTTACCCAAGGTACCCTTTCGTTGGTACCTTCAAAGAGGGAATAGCACTTCTTATTTACCAACCGTGGAAGAGTAAGTGGTTAGTTAGGGTAAAGAGCTCAAAAGCACACTTACATCACGCAGTAGGAAACCATGAAGTCAAAGATCACTATTTGAAAATGAACACAGAGTAGGAAACCTAAATAAATAAAACAAAGTCGGGTTACTACACCAACTCAAGAAAGACCAGACCAATTTTATTTATCTCCGATGTCTTGGATTCATCTACGTCCCCATAATAACAATTAAAATGTCGGGAAAATGGCGCTGGATGGCGCTGGAGAACAAAATTATGTTAAATTCAGCCCGCTACACTCGGTAGAATTTTTGAATCTATATCGTTAAATAACTCCTGAACGAAGAGGCCTCAAAGCGTTTCTCACGCCGAAATACAAGACGAGGTCTTGAACATTCTATTACATTTTTGCTGGTCCGGCGCTTCACGATATTACCCCACCGGCTCATAGACGTGCAGAATCTTCAACTGCATGTAAATGAGAGGGACAAAGAGAGGCAGAGACAGAGACAGGCAGAGGGAGAGATACAGAGACAGACTGAGACAGGAACAGAGAGAGAGAGAAGGGGAGAGAAAAGGAGGGGAAGGAGAAAGAGGGAGATAAATGACAGAACGTCTACGGGGATACAGCTAGTTTCGTGTAAATAAACTTTCAAGAGAAACGGGAAAGGTAAGACGTCTTCCGCTGGAAATGGCGAGAGGGCGGCTTATTATATTAATTTTTATCTGTTTATGAGTATATCGTACGTATGACGAACGGGCTTGTGTTCTGTCTATACATTTATTATTTAATTAAGAAATGCGCACAAGTGTGCATGGAGTTTATTAGTTCAGTCTTCGGAGCTGAGCTCCGTAATTGTTTTGTTGTTTTCCTTGCATGAAAGCACATGATACTTGGTACACTTACACAGTTACACAGGTGTTACACAGTTTGCATACACATAGATCACTAGCGGTGTGATATGTGGTTCTCTTGCAGAGTTTATGGTGGAATCCATGCACCGCTGATCTGTGTACTACACTTCTCATTTTCTGGTTTAGTTTTGTCCAACTCTTGTGAATCATGGCACTCGTGTAGTAGAAAAGTTCTTCCACCTCTTCTCTCTTCTGTTGTCTTTCCGCTAGTAGTTTGTTATAGATGGTAGTAATAGATTATATCTTAGGTCCTCAATTAAGAAGGGTTCTCTGGTTAGTAGATATACATATCTGGATGGTGTGTATTTTGATACGCCTAGTACTTTCTTCAGGTACAGTTCCTTGATGTTTTCTAGTACTTTTAGATCTCTCGTTATACATATATTATTTAATTTTCTTTCTCCGAGTTCGAACTCCTCGTGCCTTCCGTAAAACAATGATCAGCGAAGCCACTGTGGGAGATGAAAGAGGCGAGTCAGGAGGCGAAGCGCGGAAAGGCGAAATGGACTTTCTTTCGTCCTTCTGCGCGTCCTCTGCAAAGGAGGAGGCATCGCTCACACGATTTGCAACGCAGACCTTCTCTGGGCTGACACCCTGCTCACCCGCCCCCTCCCCTCACGCCCCCGTCTCCGCCCGCCACGCCCACGCCCCGCCTCGCCTCCCACTCGGCCCCGCCCCGCCCCCACCCTGCCCCCGCCCCGCCACCACCCCTTCCCATCCCACTTCCTCACTGCCCACGCTTTACCCCCGCCCCTGTCCCGCCCCGCCCCCTCCCCTTCCTCGCCCCGCCCCCCACGGCAATCCGTGGCGCTTCGCCGGCTCCATCACTTCCGCCTTCGTCTACCCCCTTTGCACATGCTTCAACTTGGCCTTTCTTTCTCGCTTCTTTGGCCTCGCCCCATCGCCCCCTCCGTCCCGTCCCCACCCCTCGCAATTACGCCCATGCCCCCATCTAGAAGAGAATTCTAGCGGCCGGCTGCTCTGATTGTTTGTTTTCTGTGGTTTCTCCGATCAGCACCGGACGAATGCCGGAGCAGTACCGTAACAAAGGGGCCCGGACCGCGCGCGATCTTTCCTTCCTATTCCTTGTCCTCTCCTCTCCTCTTACACACACACACTTACACTAACATGTCCTACAATCCCAGACATGCTGGGGGACCGGTCGGGGACTTCGAGCTGGTCCTGGCTGGGGCGGTGCCTCACTAGTGGGAGATAACTGGTTGGGGAAAACCAGCTAGTCGGCTATAGGTCGGCGCCGGATCTCGCAATCCAGCGATGAAGATGACCGCAAGAACCCCATGAAAAATATGCACTACACTTACGGGACTAAAATCCTCAATAGCTAACGAGCGCAAGATCACTAACAACCAACGCACGCCCACGCCCACGCCTCTTCGAGCGCACTTCTCGTCCCGCCCACACCATTTCCATAACCCTTTCCGCCCTGAGGCCCCCGTGCGACGTCTGTTCCTCCGCCCTCTCAGCGTTTCCCACCACCCCATCCCCCAGTGCCACGTGCACTCGTCCCCATCCCCACCCCCACCCCCGCCCTCGCCGCCTCGGCCTTCGACGCCTCGAAGTGGGCACGTGACGAGGCGCGGCGTAAAAGGCGCAACACGTCTTTGTAAAAGCACGTGTCAAACAGTCGGCGTCGGAGGTATTGGCTAAGCAAGACGGATGCTCCCGCGCACTCCGCACGCGCCTCGGCGAGACAGCGGCTCCCGTCGGCGGGGGCGGGCCGGGGACGGGGCGAGATAAAGGGCGAGACGGCGATGGGAGATAGATGAGGACGTGGTCACAGGCGGACTCAGCGGAGCTACATAGATGCGGTGGTGGATCTGAAAACGGACAAAGAGTCAAGGCCAAGGAGGCAGGAGGAACGGCCACGGTGGAATCGGCGACGAGGGTCCAGGGTGGACGTGGAGGAGGGAAATTCAGATGATGACGCGCTGAAGAACTAAGCGAGACGAAGGCGAACAAGGGGGAGATGGATGACAAACAGCTGGCACGCGGTGATGGAGGCAAAGGCGGTGGCGGAGTTCGATGTGGAGCTGTATCCGATGATAGATGTGAAGACGAACTGAAGGATAATCCGATATGTTATGCGAATTATGTATAGTCGTGGGCGGAGATGGAGGTAGGGATAAGGACAAAAGTGTAAGCGAGGGTGAAGATAGCAGACGAAGTTGGAGATAATGGTGGATCAGGAGGAGGTGGAGATGAGGGTGGGCAAAGGAAGCTGAGTTGGAGACACATGTAGTGAAGATGGCAGAGCTGACGTTGAAGTGCAAGCGTGGGTGAAGGCGATAGACAAAGGTGGAAGTGGTGGTGGATAAGAAGGAGGTGGAGGGGAAGGGAGGAAAGGAATGTGAGACGGAAGCGCAAGTCATGAAAAGGCAATTATATGATTGAAATTCAAGCGAGGATGAATGCGATAGACGAAGGTACAGATAATGCTGGACAAGGAGGAGGTGAATGTGAGGACGGGAAAAGAAAGCTGAGGTGGAGACGCAGGTAGTGAAATGGCAGCGCTGTCGTTGGAGTGTAAGCGAGGGTGAAGAGAATGGATGAATATGGAGATGGTGGATAATGAGGAGATGGAGATAAGGGCGGGGAAAGGAATCTGAGGTGGTGACGCAGGTCGTGAGAATGGTAGAGCCGTGGTTGAAGTGGACGCGGGGATGAAGAACGGTTGCGGCCAACATTGTGTCATCAAACGGGGACGGGGGCAGAGAGAGGCAGAAGTGCAGGCGTGGGTGCGGAGTTGAGTATCGTGATGGAATGGAGGGGGATGCGAGAAGGGAGCCTGAACTGGAGGCGGAGTCGATGTTGAAAGGTGTGGCGTTATCAGAGATGACGGATTTCTGGAGCGGTAAGTGGAATTGCATGCGAGGGCTGAGTTGTAGGCAGAAATGGCGATGGAAGGGATAATAGTTTGCAGAGATGTCTAATACACGTGCTATAATCTAGAGATGTGTAGTGTGTTCAATAATCTCACCAAGAGCAATATTTACTGTTTCAATGATTTTGTGAGTGAATTCATTAGTTTTTATTCTTTATATACATCATAAATAAAGTGTAATATGTTTGGAGGATCTCTTAACTGGTGAATTGTTTGGACTACCAACTCCTTCTGGCCCGGCAGCTGGATGTGCTGATGCTAAAGGCACGTTTGCAGACGGTCGCAGACGAGTGTCGAAGAGGCACTGTGTTCTGGAGGAAGGGGGCGGTGGCGGGTGACAGACGAGGGCGGCGAGGCGCTTGATGTGGACGGAAGGGTGGCATGCAACACGCACGTGTCAGCTTCTGTTTACTCCTCTATGCCTCTTACTTTCACGTCCAGATTGTGATTTGTATGTTCGGTTCTTTTCCATGGGCTACTTCGATTAACATAGGCGGTGTACTTCGAACGTGAATACAAGTTTTATTATTTCTTGGGTCCTCGCTAAATGACTCCCTGTACAGCTGCCGCATAGGGCAAAGACTTTCGTACGGAGTTTAATGAATTATTTAGTAATGTAGACTGAAAATGGGGAAAGGTCACGCCTATAATCTCTCCAAGGACAAAATTTACTGTTTAAATGAGTTTGTGAGTGAACTCATCAACTTTTCTATTTGTATTCTTCATAAATTAAGTGTAACATGTTTGGAGAGTCTATTCACTGGTGAATTTTGTGGACTATCAACTCTGTAAATGTAAACTTGCGGTCTGTGAGAGTGAAGTGACATCACCTCTGCTACATTGTTGACCAAGTAGTCCTTGAATTCGAGTCTCGTCAGTGACGGATTTTTGACACTATTTAGCTGGGGCAAATTCACGTCTCGGGGAGAAAATTTTCGTGACCTATTGCTCTGTACGGTGGTTCTCCGTTATTACTCGGATCAGTACCTAGTAAAAACCAGAGCAGTACCCCGACTAACAGGCCACAGGGTACGGCGATCATTCCTTTCTGATTCCTGTCTCTAGATCTCCCCTTACACACATGCTCTTACATGCACTACCTCACACCTCAGGGCGCCAATCAAGAGTTGAGAGTATAGCACAGAGCTACGTTTGGGGAGGCCACTTACACTTAATTTACAAGGACTATATTTACATTTTATTATGCTCAAATATTGCAAAACATAAAAGTTTCTGTAATTTGTGTTTTGAATTATAAATTTGCTAAGTCAAATATTCTATTCTTTTAATGTGACCTCATTGTATTATTTTGAAAGTGACGTAAAGTTGAAGGAGAAACCACTTTTGTTACGTACAAAAAGTGATATTTGAAGTAAGTTACATCTACAGAAATATCGTAGTGGCTTGCGAGTTCTTGATATAAAATATTTTTTATCCATACCTCGCACAGTGAGTAATTTTGACGATTTAGGAGGAAAAAATTAATAACACTCTTTGAAATGAATTTCTCGGTTGTCTGCTGTGTAAATAATATCAAATAAACAAATTTGCTCGTAAAACTTAAATTTTTACGAAATATTTTGTAAACTATTTAGGAAATTTGAGTACTTGTATTTCCCTCGCGACAGTATTTGTTTTTCAAACGTTACATTTGTTCAATTCTATTGGACATAATATTTGAATTTTACAAAACATTGCAGAAAAATAAAATAAAACTAAAGTATACAAAAATAAAAAACAAAAATGAGAAAATAAAAACACAAATAAAATGAGAGGAATGTAGAACAAATACTTACAAATTAGTTTGAAACACTTCTCGCGTATTCTTCTGATGGTGATTCTTCTAAATATACCGTCTCTTTTTTGCCTTATTGCCTTGATTCTAATGACACCACAAGTTCACGTTTCACTTTTTTGGATGCAGTTGTAGTTTTGGCGCGTATGCTCGATATGAATGGATCTGAGCTAATAAGCAACTGGTGGAGCAAATTCATAATTGCGACGTTTTTCTAGTTCTTTTTCGCCATTTTCGCTTTATTTTTTTCTCCTCTCACTTGCCATGTTCGCATTTCTGAACTATAAGAAATAAGCAAAATGCACTCAAAATCTTTTTTTGTTGGCATATGTGTACGTACTGATGGGTTGAAATATTGATATCCACCAACAAAGCAAGTGCCTGATCAATTGACAATAATGCAGGTTTTTGAAAAATGGATCTTCGAGGTTTCTTATTTGTAGTTCTCTTATTGGAAGAGGCTTCACAGAGCTCCTTATCTATAGCTGCCACATACCTTTTATCATACTTCCTTAGTTTGATAATTTTTCTGGGGTAGTAGTGTCTACACAGTATCTGAAGGACTCATTGGGTCTTCTAGCTCTATTAATTTGTACATTTATATGTGATGGACCTGGGACTACCTCTAACATTTAATCAGGAAGGCTAAGAGTTTCTTGCAGCCAGGACGAGTTATATTTCAAGAACGACTCTTTACTTCTAATGGAGTTTTGCAATCCGTTTTCAATTTTTTGACAAATACATCTAACATAAGAGTTAATTTTATACAAAAATGCTTTTTGGGGTTCTACAATTCCCAATTCATGTAAGATAATATATAATACAGCTTCAGATCTCTCATCAATTGAATGTTTTATTTATGTATCAAATAACAACTTGCGGATAACTTGACGAGCCTTTCTATAAAAACATATATATAATTTAGATAAGCAGATATAAGCAGCTAGTCTTTTCACGATTAAGAACCCGAAAGTACTAGTTTTAAA
The DNA here is from genome assembly GCA_031308135.1 of Acheta domesticus. Classification (NCBI taxonomy): domain Eukaryota; kingdom Metazoa; phylum Arthropoda; class Insecta; order Orthoptera; family Gryllidae; genus Acheta; species Acheta domesticus. Next base: position 181,994,455 of record JAHLJT010002406.1, read on the forward strand.
ATGTATATGTCCCGGAAGGGTTGTAGCGGTGTATAACACACTAAAACTCTTAATTGAATTAACGTGTAATAAATTTAATATAAATCGCTCACCTTTTCCATTAACGATTTTGGCCAAAACAAAAATAAATAATTAAATTGTACACACATAAAAACAATAGAAAAAGCATGTACATTAATAATAGTAAACCCACAAATCACAGAATTAGAAAAGTAGTGTATCCCTACGAAGAGAACTTCGCGGACTGAAAAGGACCATTCAGAGCTGGGCGCTGGCGGAGCGGCGATAGACGTGTTTAAACATGCACCATGGGGTCCATATATTCTTCAAGAGAAAACTAACAACTTTCCCACATAGTTCAGACATACTACTACACAGAAATATTACAAGTTTACTATTTTCATTCAGTCGAAAATTTAATTTTTTCCAGATAGTTGGCCAAAATTACACACTGTACTTGAATCCGGTTTCATTTGCTATCAGCATTGACTTTCACTGAAATACCTTTCGAAATGCAATGAAAATAGGTAATTAGAGGAACGGATTTCAATAAGATAGCTATTATTCCAAACGTACGTTAAAGCACGGAGGGCACAGATGAGTTTGGATGCCATCGGCGTAGAGCGAAACTAGGGGAACTGAGTGTCTGCCTGGAGGAGAAATCTAGCGCTCAGCCGGTTCGGACCACTCGCCTAACAATTGCATGTGTAATCCTAGGCAGCACAATGAATACTCTACTGCGTTCTGTGTGCAGCTTGTGGGAGCGGGCCGGGCTGTCCTTGTAGGAGCGGTCCAACCGGAGCGACGCAAGGCGGGGTGTTCTGTGCGGGCGTGGCTTGGCGGGGCAAGGCATCGACGGGGAATGGCGGGGTCTGCGCGGGCGGGGAGTGGTGAGAGGGCGTGGCGGGGCAAGAGTTGGCGGGGTATGGCGGGGCAGGGAGGGACGTGGCAGGGTGGGGCGGCGTGGGGTGGGGCGTAGTGTGGCGAGACGGGGTGTGGCGAGGCGGGTGTGGCGGGCAATGGCGTGGCGGAGAATGGCGGGGCTGGGCGGGGAATGGCGGGGCGGGGCGGGGCAGTGCATAGCGGGGCAGTGCATGGCGGGGCAGTGCATGGCGGGGCAGGGCATGGCGAGGCGGAGCATAACGGGCGGGGAGTGGCGGGGCATGGCAGGGCATGGCGGGGAGGGGAATGACGGGGAGGTGAATGGCGGGCTTTGGTGGCGCTTGGCGGGGCATGGGATGGCGAGGCGGAACGAGGCGACGCGGGATATGGCAGGTGGGGTAGGGCTTGGTGAGGCGTGGTGGGTTGTGGTGGGGCGTGGCGTGGCAAGGCGTGACGAGGCGTGGCAAGTCGTGGCGTGGCGAGGCGTGGCGGGTAGTGGCGAGGCGTTTCGGGGCTGGCGGGGCCTGGCATGGCGGGACGAGGCTTGGCGGGGAGAGGCGGGTTGTGGCGGGAGGGGCTGGGGGTGTGGCGTGGTGGGTCGCGAGCCGCGAGCCGCGAAGCAACCCAGGCCGCCCGGGCCGACCCGCCGCCCGGGCCCGCCCCCGCGCGTCGCCGCAGGTGGAGAGCGACCGGTTTGCGATAATTTCTCGACCGAATGCTAATGAGATTACGGCGCGCGCCCGCGGCGGGTTTCCGGCCCGGGAACTTGCGTCCGCCGGGGCCCGCCCCCGGCCTCGCCCCCCGGGCGGGCCGGCGGGCGTCGCTCGGGGACCGCCCCTCGCCCTCGCCCCCTCGCCCCCGCGCCCGCCGCCCGGCCGCGCCCCGCGCTCGATAGAGCGTGGCCGAACGGCTCAAGACGCCCCGTGGCCGCTTCCGGTCAGCGCGCGCCCCCGCCCCGCCCCGCCTCCAACACACCGGCCACGGCACAGGGCATGGCCTCAGAACCTTATCACTGGAAAACGGAAAGATATGTGGTAAGCAACGTCAAAATATGGACATAAGTATGTAATGAAAAAAATATTATATAGAAATATATAATATAATAAATATATAATATCATATATAAATATATAATATATAAAATCATATATAAATATAAACTATTATGTATAAATATACAAGATATAATATTATATACATGTATATATTTAATTATAAATGGATCTTGGTACAATATAACAGGTAAATACGTATACCGATCTCCAAGAAAGTTGGCACTTCTACGTACTTTTTCACCCAAAAGTTTTATGTTCTGTTAATTCTGTTGTAACTCCACTAAATTAGAACAAAACTAAATATTCACGTCAAATACAACATGCAACACTTGGGGCAGCATTTTGAATCTATATTGTTAACTCCTTCACAAAGCGTTCTAGGACATTAAAATCTAAATTTTTGAGGCTAAGAAACGTTTCTCACATCGTAATTACAGGATGAACATTCTATTACATTTTTGCTGGTCCACCGCTTGTCGATATTATCTCACCTGCTCAGAGACGTGTAGTATCTACAACTTAATGTGAATGACAGAGACAGAGACACACAGAGACAGTCAGACTGAGACACAGACAGAGAGAGAGAGAGAGGGAGGGAGAGACGGAGAGAAAGGGAGATAGAAGGGGAAAGAAGGAGATGAAGAGCTGAACAACGTCTGCCGGATTCCACTAGTAAATATGTAAAATATGATAAATAAGTAATATTAAAATGCACTAATTATAAAACACATTACATAATACGAAATTACATTTATAAAAATTTCCTAAACTAACTTTAAAGACAATTCAAACGTTATAAAACCCATTTGGAGAGCATAAGTTGATACACACTTTGCATAATACAACTTTCCCGTCAGTAGTAAAAGTTTCATCTACTATCCAGGACCGTAGTTTTGCAACCAAATTGGACGCAATAGAAGACATCGTACAAATTGGCGATACATGCGACCAGCAAACAATTATTGCCACTCGCAGCTCTGTCATCGCAGTGTTACACGTCGGCGATCGCCAAAGTTTCTCGGAAACCAAGGTTGTCCAGGAAACGCGGCGTCAGTGACTCATTTTACACCAAGAGGTGAAAATGATCTCAGTAGATGACTCGTCCTTCCCACCACTGAGATACCTGAAGCAGGCGCACCAGACTGTGAAAACATCACGTGTCTTCACTTAAGGTTCTTGAAGTAGGCAGCACACAAAAATAGTGTAGGAAAAATACTGATTGTTTTGAAAATACTTTTCATAAAAAAATATGCAATGAGATTAAAGAAAAGTGATAAAATAAAAAAATATTTTGTGAAAATAGCCAAATATGTAAAATGCGTAATAAAGTACTAAATACATAACAAAAAACTTGTATTGATATTGTATTAACACGGTGACGATCCTCCAAGATTACAAATTTGAGAACGGGAAGTAGAAAGACAAAAAATATATAATTACTTAAAAACCCGGTCTCTACTTATGACTATTGGTTGTTTGGCGTAATGCTGTACTGACGCAATATAGACTTGGAGTTTGACTTAAGCACATGAAATAGATTGTTCTTGATCCGTGAGCTGCATTTTTATAGCTATTCATTTTTATTTGTAATATTCCATTAGTTCATCTTCTGCTGCCAAGGGCCTATCTGCCCAAGGGCATATAATTAATTATTCAATAAAAAAATATAGACTCAACGCAAACAGAGGAAAGAAAAGCCGCCTTTAACGCCTGACGGCCGTTACAGATTTATATTTCTTCACCTGTTAGCAGTCGCGGCTCGTGGGTTTCTAAATGGGGAAGGCTGCAAATGTTTAATTGCTTGGGGGGGTCCTTCAATTCGGAGGGCAGTACTGGGTTTTCATTTATAGGGACAGCAAGGGGACCTGTTCTTTGACACAGTTTTTTCTAGATATTTCATTAGGACTTAGCTTTTAAATACTATTGTATTTCTAAGCACTGTTTCTTCCGATTCATACATAAGGGAGAAGCGCCCTTACCGCGATTTTGAACAACTAGTTGAAACTCGGTGCTACTCACTGAACTGCATAATAATGCTATTTGGTGAGCACTCCCTTCAGACGCCTGACCCCACGCTCTGCCCACGCTTGAAGGCTGCAGCCTGGCAGCCTTCGTTCGCCCATAAGCCCATGCAGTGAATGCATGACGTCACGCCTCGTCGTTTTACACAGCCCTTATGACGGAACGAAGTGGGAGCCTAACGCTTTTCTCTTCCCTGTCAACAGATTCAAATGCGTTACGGACGCCCGTTAACGAATCGACAAAGAACATTTTTGATGTGATTGTTTTATAATATAACTCATAAATCCATTATTAATAAATAAATTCATTTACAAATGCATTTGTAAATTTCTTTTGGGCGACGATTTTTATAGGGGATGCTCCGTCTTACAGCCTTTAATGACGAGCCGCGCCTGCCTGTTAGGAACCATCGAAGCAAACGAGTGAACATGGCGTATGAGTACGCTTATTATAAAATTTACTTCTTGTTTATATGTTGTTTTGTTTTTTTTTTGCTTGTAAGAAAATGATACGAGAAGTTTTGAAACGTGACACAGCTGATAACACAAATGAAAGACGCGGATATTATCTTTTGCTTATCGGCCAAATGGCGTTGATAACAGCTATTTAGCAGTCATGTCTCGTTTTAACGTGAGAAATATGAGGTGTCCTTCTTTGACTTTCAAAACTTACTTTTTAAAAATGTATTTAACTAAACCGTTAAAAATCGATTTTATACAATTTGAATATTCACAAATCATCAATTTTGTTTACTTCATATTATATGCTTTCACAATCTTTTGTTGAATGAATAAATAAATGTATTTGCATTTATATTTTGTTATTATATTCAACGAAGCATCGTTGTGTAGGCTGGTTAGTCAGGTGAAATATGTTCCCCATTGTGTTACATTAAGTATTAATAGCCTTTAGGTTTGAAAGCCAAATAAATGAATGCTTATTGAACCATCTCCTCACCTTTCTGCTATTCCCTTTAAATTCATGTGGTATTCCTTTTCCATCTTTCGCAAGAAGAAGATAGTTGAGATCATTCGTTAAGATCTTACTTGTAACGGAAACTCTGGAAATAAGATCCAGTAAGCAACAAATCAATATTAACAACTTACAGAAAATATCAATTGTGTATTGACACATTTCGGACTGGCAGCAAAGATATTGTAGTACTCCGTGATTATTAATTCAGGATAGCAGAGGTATCAACCACGAAGTGGTTTATTATAATATGAACTTTAATAAACAGAAAACTCAGCCATACACGTGTTTAGGGATTTCATCCAATCATCAGAGTATGTCTCTGCACTTAGCACGACACACATGATAGCGCCAACGTCGGACCTACCACGTGTTTAAACCTATGATACTTGGAGCCACTGACAGTGGGATGAAGTCCTGAAACACGTGTATGGCTGAGTTTTCTGTTTATTAAAATCCATGTATTGTAATAAACTACTTAATGGTTCATGCCTCTGCTATCCTGAATTAATAATGATTTATGACAGTTTCGTACGCAGTTCACTATCGTGTCTATTTAAAAGTTCACCAAAAATGTGTAGCCTAAATGTATTGCCGAATGGAAACACTTAAAGTACCTTATAAATTATTATTGTTTAAATCTAAGCTATTTTTTGAATTTGCTTCCTTCGAAGATAAAATGGTAAATATATATCTTGCAATTTTCTCTATCTCCTTTCACCGTAGGGTTTCGGCTTATAGATGGTACTTTATGACTAAAATAGTTCCCCTCTGTGATGCTTTGTCTACCATAGTACGTAAGTTATCTTTTTAAACAAGTTCGATTTAAGACTGCATAGAGTGCTCGTATTAAGTTTTCTTATAGAACGTCGATGCAGAAAGACACACCGATGTTACATGAATTGAGATAGTGATGGTAATGATCAGTTTCTTGCCCGGAATGTTTCTCAAAATGCCCGAGGGAAATTAATTTTATTTCATTAATGGCGTGTGGGGTAGGAACACATTTTCTCGTGAGTTATCTTAAGATTCACATATTGAAGTAGTGGGAATCAATTATTTGTGGATTCGTCTCGTCGGTTAAAACGATTATATGTCAAACTCATATCGTGAGACGTTTTGAAATAAATGTTGATGATGCATTTTATTTGTTATTTGCTTAATCAACCACTCAATATATTTTTTAAATATACAAAAATACGCAATTTATGGTCCCTGAAACTTTCAATGTATTGACTAATGAAGATCAGATCTTTACTTCCCTACTCGATCTAACATCTTTGCGTCCCGTTTTGTTTACGTTGCAAGAAGATTATGCGACCTCCGTAAGTCTTTGTCCTAAAACCTCATTTTATTCACGTCTAATGGGATGATGCGTATCAGGAAAAGGAAGCCATAATGCTACGATAGATGGATAGGAGATACATGGACTTACACATTGTGGCTATATTTAAGCATAAATAGTTTAACAATACTAATTGTTTTGTTTATTACATACCTCGCGAATGTGTTATTTTATTCCCACAACAAGTAAAATACTTTTTGCTGCAAAATCCGTTCTGATATCACGAGTGACTACAAACTAATGATTTTCTTTTATTTTCATAATCGTTAGGATCTAATCTTGTAAACCGATAAGCAATTGTTTGGTCATAAACTACTACTTAAAATCTATTCTAAGAGCTCGCCCATTAGCGTCTTCTACTTTCAAATTGAGTGTAAAAACATACTTTCTTCCGCTTGTGAATTTACGAACAAGTGAAATTCAATATAACAGACAATACAACATTGTTACATTCAATACAACAGATTCCTACAGCTCGGAACCGTTTAGAGAATGACTCGTCCCGACTCACCAACAATCTCTGGCCTTGCAGTCAATTCTATCTAAAAAATAAATGTCAAACTCAGTCTTCCGATGATTGCGTCTGTTTGGCTTACAGCCATCACTGATGGAATGATCCTTAGGCTATAAGTAGATACAAATGCAAAAACATAATTGTTGTGTCAAAGAGTGGGATTCGCCATGTTGACAGGTCACAAAACGGGAAATACTAGTCTAAATCAAGAAATCGGTGCTAAATGACAGACATTTTGTGTTGAGATATTTATATCTCAAATATTTTCGATTACGTAATTTAATTGCAGAGCTGCTGTAAGTATGCTCTTTCAATTATGACGTCCTGAATTTTCAGTAATATGGTTCGAAAATGTGCTTACCTCCCTATCCAAGATTGGCTATTTTTGTTGGGTTAGTTCTTGAATTCACGACTACACTATTAATTCTAAGAATGTTTCATGGTTTTTGGTCAACAATTAAAAATTTATTTTAGTTTGCCACCGTTTCGGAACTTTATTGTTCCTGTTATGTTCAGAAAAACAGGCCGACTTCGTCAAACAGGTTTTTATTTCACAGTCACAGTTTTTCATACAACAAATGTGCCAATCCGGTAATCCAAAAGAAAGTACCGTTACACAAGCCAAGTTACTGATTAATCTACGAGATGTCCCTAATACTTGCACAGTCGACAAAGATACCGTAAAACAGAATACCAAATTACCAGCCGGGTCGTATATACAATCACAATTCCACAGTCTTAACACGGGCACTTCCACGAACTCTGAACTGCCCCGGCGGTGGCGGTGGCGGCGCCGGCTTATAAAGTCCCCGGCGCCGCAGACTCGCTCCTGGGGTGAAGGCTCGCCGAACGTCAGCTTGCTGCCTATTCGCCAGCGTCCTTCCCTGGTACCGTTGCCCTCTCTAGCCGCCTTGCCCGCTGTCGAGCGCTGCCCGGTTGGCGCGCTTTTGAATGGGGTGTTTACAACCGCAACAGTTCCCTCATCAGGGTTGTGGGACACATATTTGCAAGGTTACTACCTGCAAGTTGGATACATATAATACAAAGTAAATAAAAACTACACTGAGATATTAAATATACACCAATAAAATTACTGATTAAATTACTATAATTAAAATACTCTTGATAATGAATATATATCATAAACCTACCTTGCTAAGGTTGAATATTCAAAACCATAATACCAATCATCCAACATCCAACAACGTGTATTTTAATTATAATGTATCAGTCATTTTATTGGTGTACGTTTAACATCTCAGTGTAGTTGTTATTTTCTTTGTATGTTATGTATCCAACTTGGAGATAGTAACGTTGTAAACATGTGTTACGCAGCCCTGATGGGGGAACAATAAAGTTCCGAAACGCTGGCGAACTAAAAGAAATTTTTAATTGTTGACCAAAAACCATGAAACATTCCTAGAATTTGTTGGGTTCCTTAAAAGCGTATTGAGAATATATCTGATGAGCAACTTTCTCTGAAACGAAAGAAACGTATTACATTTGCGTTTGTTTCATGAAAACACCACAACACAAGTTGAATTATGAAAAACAAATGCATTGAAACACCACCCCTAGAATTTCTCATTATATTGAAATTATGCGACCTATTACGTTTGCACAGCCAAACTGACTCATTGTCAAGCAAAAGCTGAACAAAAAAAGGCCCGAATCTGCAGGGTACAATTCATTACTACTTTAGCTTATTGCGAGTGAAATTCGAAAGGTCGCGAGGCTAATACGTAAATAAGCAAACATACGACCGCCCTGGCGTGTGCGCGCCAAGGGACGTATATATCACAGAGTTGTCTGCGAGTCCTTCGGCGCATTACTGGGTAGGTCCTCTCAACGGGGCGCCGAGCAGATGAGTTTCCGCGCAACGCGGGTGACAAGGAACACCTCTCTCGGAGCGCGCTCGCGAACCGCCGCTCGCGCCGAATTCATTTTTCACGTTTGGTTTCGCCAATCTGCCGCCCTCCGCGCCCCCGCCCCCCCGGACTCGGAATAAAAATTTCGAAGGGGAAAGGGCCGTGTACGCGCCGGAGCTGAAATACGGGCGGGCGGGGTCCCCCGGCCTTGTGCCAAGGGAGGGGCTGCGACGCGCCTCGGCTGTCTAGCCGATGGTGTTTTGTGTGTGTGTGTGTGTGTGTGTGTTCGTTTGTGTATGTTGCGAAAAGGCCGTCTTGAAACCACGCATACATGCACCCCTGCACTTACCGGGGCTCCTGAACAAAACTGCAGCAACATCTTTTTCTTGGAGGCCGTACACTCCACCAACCACTCAAACATTAAATAATGAGCCCATCTCATGGTACATCCTAAATAAAACCCATAAAATATTTAGGATTGCACATGGATATCAAAATGGATTGGAAACAACACATAGGCACCAAAATAATGCATACTAAAAACAAACTGCAGCAACTAATAACACTAATTAATAGAAATAAATACCTCCCGATGATACTATAGAGAAAAATAATCAGACTCACTCTTCTCTACGCCTACTCAGTATGGATTAATCCTGGAAAAACGAACATCAAAAAAATTCAGATAGCCCAGAACCAATTCCTTCCCACCATCATTAAAGCATCCTGGTTCATATCAAATTACCAATTAATCAATGAATTCAACCTTGATCCCATCATTCACCACATTACTTACATATCCCATAACTTCTTCTCTATTATTCACTATATCCAAACTTTTCCTTCTTACAACATCTATAAAAACCCCACTCATCATGCTTGCATCAAAAATAAATATCCATTCCACATATTTGGAAATTGTTTTCAGACCTAGAATAAAACCTACGAGGTGCCACCATGGTTTTCTCAACCTCTGTATTAGTATTAAGTTAAATTATTTTTATTAAATAAGCCGTTACTACATGTGTATAGTTCAATGAACTGATAAATGTACAAACACCATCAAATAATAAATATTTTTTTAAAAACTTACCAGGGCTCAGTATCATTTTATCTCGGTGGCAGGTGCATATGATTCATCAGGGGATCAGCATTCAGCTGAATCCGATTTTTATCCTCTAGGTTTGTTAGTCCTGAAGGGGAATGGAAGATGAAATGATGGTGATAGTGAGGGGTTAGGCAAGGGGTTAGGTAAGGACACACTCTTACACTTACATGCAGTACCCTACCCCACATGTCGGGAGTCCAGTCGGGAGCTTAAAGCTTGTCCCGGCTGAGGGAGATACTTGCTGGGGAAAATCCTGCAAGTCCACGTGTAGAGCGGTACCGGATCTCTCCATCAAACGGAGGAAAAACCGATTCTGTGGTGTAACGGTTGGCGTATCGGACTGTTACACACAACTTCGCGGGTTCAAACCAGACCGAAGCCGAGTATTCCTAAGGGCGAACAAATCCTTCCAACTCCTTCCTTCGGAGGGCAAGTAAAGCCGGCTGTCTCATGTTGTAGATTCATTGCATGTAAACAATCTTCAAGCCTAAATCAAGTCTCTGAGCTGAATTCAAATCGCACCGTTCGTCGTCCGAGCGATCACGTCTTTCTCTGCCAGACTGTGAAAAGAGCATAGCGGAATTTGCGTGGTCAGGGGAATAACAGGCCTCATGGCCTGAGACTCGCCACGGAAAATAAGGCATCATTCAATTGAATTGAATTAAAAAACACCGCCACGTCCCGTAATAACACGCAATACACTTACGGGAGTAATGACCATTGCAGTTGACGTATCCGTAAACACCAATGAAACAAACAATATAGTTTGTGTCATTAATTTTGTAGAAGAGCCAGAAGAAGTATAAGTTTTAAGACTCGTAAATTTATTCTATTTTGAGATCGATGCGTATCAATAATTGTAATTAAATCTTAAATTGAATTTTATGATATTAGTAAAATTGCTGTAAGCTTTTTTTCTTCTTTTCACCATGCAGTGCAGTTCGCAGCGAGAGAGACGCAGCATGGAGTGAATGACAAGGGTCAAAGTGGCTAAATATAGTGGTGATGTATTTGGTTCAAAATTTTCGGCGTAGCGTATGTGATAACGAATATGTTTAACATTTTCTATTAATAATCTACTAAAAAAATTATTTGTCATTAATTTTAATTTTTTTACAAAAAACATATTTGATGCGTTTGTATTTGTTGTAAACATTTGTTTTAACCGAATCCGGTTAGAAACTTTTATCGACGTTTTATAAAATACATAGATCTATAATAATATGAAACTTCAAAAATGAAGCATTTATGGAGGTATTTTTTTCAATCTTTCGTCAGTTCTGTAACGTCTATTACAATTATGTAACGTATATTAAATGTACTAAATTAGAATAAGTTAGTGGGAAAAGAAGAGAGCGCAAGGTTCCTGGCCCGTTGTTTGGGGCTGCTTCGGCATCAGCGTGGAGCAGAGCGGAGAAAATCACGGAATCTGCCAAGCAGAGGAGTCGCCCTGCGTTGTCACGCAGACTATGGGCAGAGGGCGTGGAGGGGGTGGCGGAGGAAGGGGGGGGCTTCCGCGAGCGGATGCGGCGTCGTGGGTCAGCGGGGGGCCTCTTCGCCGAGGGGACTTGATTCAATTCCCGCGCCCCCCTCCTCACCCCGCCGCTCTCCACGGGGGTATTTATTCTCGTTAAATTTTCAGTCAACTTTTCTGGGCGTAAGTTTTCATTAATTCGTTCCCGGCGGCGGCGGCGGCGGCGCCGGCCAGCTGGTTTGAATGTGACAAAGTGCGCCCCATTACCCCATCGGCAGGCGGCGCGACCCGGAGACCGCGGACCCCCCCCCTTCTCCCCTCTCCCCCCCCACGATCACTGCTCAGCGCCTTGCTGCTCCCATTCCTCTCCTCACCCCTAACTACTCCCCTCCTCACTCCCTCCCCACGACCACCCGCTCAGCACTTTGCCCCTCCCCTTCCCATCCCTTCCCCCTCCAGTCCCCGTCCCTACCTCCTCCCTTCCCACACCCCCTCTCCACGACCCCCTTCCCCTTCTCACCCCTAACCCCTCCCCTCCCCACGACCACCAGCTTAGAGCCTTGCCCCTCCCAACCCTTCCCCCCCATTCCCCCTCCCACTCTCCACGACCGCCCCCCAGCGCCTTGCCCCTACTCCTCCGTTTCCCTCTCGCTCCTGTTCCGCTGCTGCTGCTGCTGCTCCCACCCTCGCCCTTCACTCGACAGCGAATCGGCGTGACATCTTCGTTCTCCTCCTCGACTTTTCTCTTTCATCGAGCTGCTACTTCTTTCCTTTGTTTTACCTCTTCGTTCGCCCCGCGTCTGCTTAACCCTGTTATCTCATGTTTTTCCACACCAGGAGAGGTGGCTTAGGGTATTAATTGATGTCACTGCTGTGCCTCTCACCAGAAGTTCTAGGTTCGAGTCCGAACGAAGGCAGGATTTCGACACAAGCTTGTCAGCTAGATAGAATTCAGCCACTGTCTGGAGGAGACTTCTCGCGACCAGCTGCTCTGATCGGTAGTTTTTCGTGGTTTCTCCGATCAACACCAGGCAAATGCCGGAGCAGAACCCTAAGAAACGGGCCACGGACCGCGCGCGATCTTTCCTTCCTCTTCCTTGTCCTGTCCTCACCCCTCACAAATCCACACTAACATGCACCACCCTACCACACATGCCGGCAGACCAGTTGGAAATTTAGAGATTGTCCCGGCTGGGGCGGTGCCCCGCTGGTGGAAGATACCTGGTTGGCGAAAATCCCACTAGTCGATGTTAGGTCGGCGCCGGATGTCGCCATTCTCCAGAGGAATATAACCGCCACCTCCCTGAATGGAAAAACACGCACTACACTTACGAGACCAATGATGTCAGTAGTTGAGGCACCCGGTATCACGGACAACCAATCAATCACGTTTCTGTACCGAGGCTGTTCTCGCCGCACTCCACCTCCCGCCACGCGAGCTCACCGCCCGACTTCCCTTTCTCCTTCCCTTTCCGCACTCAGCCCGCTTCCAAACTCCTCTCGGCAAATTTGTGGCTCTTTCTAACTTCCAGCCACTAACTTCCACACTTCTTCCCGCATCACTAGGGAGCGGATTTCTATGATTTTGCATATTTTTGTCCGTTGCTTCAGGGCATAGATAAGTGAAATTTCTTCACATTTGGTTAGAATTGGATGCTATGTAGATTAATAAGATAGTATATTTGTGCATATTTGGCCATTGTTTCCTGTTGGTGCATATTCGCATAATTATAGGAGGATATTTGCATATTTCGTTCAATAAAGACCTATCTGTAAAAAGTTTCATGATTTCATAGAATATATTTATTTCTGATCGTTCATTGATTAGAAAGAGCTTGTCACATTTTGAGTCTTTTGTCTAAAGATGATAGATTACTTGTGCAGATGTGGGATATTTCATGATGTCATATTTTTTAAACCAAACAGAAAAAATAAGATAAGACACGATGTTTTTCACTAAGGTGCAAATTTACTTGTATTATTTCTTTCGCGAAGTAAGCTAGATTCTATTTTGTTTGCTCTAAAGTATATATTTTCATTCCAAGCGTGCTTCTCCTGAAATTTAATCAAGAAAAGTTTATACAGCAAATGAAATATTGTTAATTTTAGTTGCGTATTAAAGTGCATATTAAGAATATGCATATTTTTATAAGCATATTTCGGGTATTTTTAGGGCATAAAAATCCTCTTCCTACTCATCACACTTACCCCTCACCTTCACTTTCGCCTATCGACACCTTACTGTCTCCACCCACTCTCATCCACACCTCTGCTCCTAGCCAACATACTTTTTCTCGCCCTCCGTCTCTCTTGAGGTTTCATCCTCAACCTACCTCTTGCTTTTCATTGTAGAACTTCGCTTTCCTCGCACTGTCGTCCCGCCCTTGACTCGTCGTACTCTGCATGCCTCTAGAAAGCGCTCTTTGTGATCCCTCGTTTTTCACCATATCTTAAAAAGCAGTCGTCTCAGAATTGCTCTCTCCCTCCGTCCCTGTGTCCTTAGCCTCTCTCTCCGTATCCTCTACTTGGGTTTTATTTCTTGGCGCGTGAGGGCCTGTCTTCACAATGGAATATCTCACGGCATTTCGCGCTTTTCTCGGTATTGCCGCTAGGTTTCGCATGATCGCCAGCACTGCTCGATACGGTCGCGATCATGTGAGATCTAGCGGCAAGACCGAGAAAGACGCGAAATGCCGTGAGATATTCCATTGCGAAGACAGGCCCTCACGCGCCAAGAAATAAAAACCCAAGTATATATCCTCCTATTCCATTCATTGCGCTTCTCTCATCCTGTCCTTCGACACACCGTCCCATCACCGCCCACCTTTTTGACACACTATCCTCAGTTCTGTGCTTCTTCCTAATTTTACCCCTTTGCCGGCAAGGTAACTGAGATGGCGCCATGCACCTATTGCAATGTTTTTGACCGGGAAGTCCTACAGTTCGAGTCCCAGCAATGGTGAATTTTCCACACTAACGTAGCTAGGTCGATTTCAGCCGCTGACTGATGAATTCTAGCGACCGGATGCCCCGAAGATAGTTTTCCATCTCCCAACAGTATCAAGCGAATGTCGGAACAGTACCTTAACAGACGGACCTCTTGCCGCGCATATATAAGATGCACTACACTTACTGAACTGATGGCCATAGCAGTTAAAGCCCTAGGAAACTGCAAATAATAAATAAATAAATAAAATAAATATTTTACTTCACTCAGTTCGCGAGCTCGGACGACTTAATTTGGTTCAGTGGTAGCTTCCACAATTCGGTTTCAAATCCAGTCGAGATATTTCTCAATTTAAATGATACAGTCTAGCAAATTACTCCCTAGTACCTACTTTCCAATTGGCGTTGCTGGTGAGCATTTGAGAACTTAGACTAGGCTTACACAAGGGCCCCAGCAACGCGCCCCACGACGGCCGTGGCAGCCTTTCCGCGCCCCACCGGCTTCTAGAGAAAGACTTTCGCTTTTGGGGCAAGTGACCGCTGCCCGAGCCCTCGATGGGAGGAAAGCCATGCGGCTCTTAAGAAGGAAATGCGCTGAATTATTTCGAACTAAAACTTGAAATAACGGCTGTAGTTTCTGGAGAGGGGAGGTTTTGTATACCACTATTTCAGAATAAATTGCTCGACAACTTCCGCACATTTCACGGTCAGTCTTTACTGTTGCAACTTTGCAAATATTCGTAATCTAAATTACAAGAGCAGAAAATTTCTCGTTGTAATAATTATACACACTTCATAAATTTAATTCAGAAATATCTGATTGTAATACACTTGATCATACCTTTTAAATGTTTATTTTACTTTTTGCTGTTACTTTTCTCCAACACCATCTTCTGACGTACGAGACACGTTGTTGCTCCGTTTCTCTCCGTGAATAAAAATTCGTGCTCGTACTTAGTCTTGAACCGATGATTCTGATTAGTAAAGTGAAGAAACAGCTCGACCGTCGGGTATTTTGCCAACTTTCCTGGTTCTCGTAGGGCGCGGGGCGCGGGCTTCCAGGCACCTCAAGAAGGGCCCCAAATGGGACGCTCGTGCACATCTGACTTACACCACGAGGTAGGGAGTCCAGGCTGCTCGTAGATGGCGCTCCCAGCATTAGGTTGCTACTCTCTCACCGAAGTTACTGAGTTGGGAAAAGGATTTAGAGAAGGAATTTGGATTAGAGGTGTCATATGGTGTACTGAAACTTCACATGCCAATTTACAGCCAAAAACATCTATGCATTTTGCAGGATTCAAAACCGCAGATTTGGTTGTGTACTTTCGGGTTATGCTTTCCCCCAGGAATTCCCTTCCTCCTGCACTTTCACTTGTTTGATATCTCTGAAAGGATTGTGACTCTCAAAGAACCAAACAATCGCTATTCAGTGTGACAGTGTTATAGGTTTTATAAGTTATTTAAAATTGAGAATGACTTCCATAGTAAAGTATTCAAACCGCATGTGCACTTGACTTAACCGACATGGCGTTAGAAAAGGTCTATCGATTTCTGTTATTTCTAAGATATAAAATCGACGTTGATGAGAGTATAATAAATGTACGAATACCAATATGCCCGATGTTTTGATCTACTGTATTTTATTTTAGGCAAAAAAAGTTTACGTAATTTTATCGTACGTATATCGCGTGTCGTTACATGTCGAGTTTCATACATTAGATTTTCATACGCATGTCGTTGGATTGGTAACATCGGATGAACTACAATTGAATTCTTCAAATCATAATTGTATTGTATCGTTTTGTATTGTACTTTTTTATTATCTTATTATTATTGTAATTATTGTTAATCAACTGCCACCGGGTCATACCCAATTGCAGTTCAAATAAATATATGTATAATTGGACAGAAATTAATTTTGACCGTTGTTCATCTTTCATCTGCCCTTCCGTGATGGAAGGCTGCCTTGTTTCATCAACACCAATGTTATTGTCGCCGCCTTGCTCCGCTGCGCCCTCTGGTGGCGTGCGGCGCGCCGCCTCGAGAACGTCGCGGCGGAGGCTCCTGCGCTGCTTCTTTGTCTGGCGCGCCTCTGCCTCGGGCGCTAATTAAGCCCTCGCCCCCTCCAACCTCCTCTGCTCCCCTTCCCTCTGTCCCCTTCACCCCTTCCGCTCCCCTTCATCCCTCACCCCTCCGCCCCCTCTCCGACCCCCTCCTCCCCCCTACGTCCCTCACCACTCTCCCTCTGCGCCCTCCCTCCTCCTCTCCTCCGTCCCCTCCCACTCTGCACCCCCGTCACCCTGTACCCCCCACCGCCCCCTCTCCACCCCACCCCCCTCTTCCCCCGCCCCACCATCCCACCGCCTCCCTGCGACCCCGCCCCCCTCCGTCCCTCACCACTCTCTCACCGCGCCCTCCCTCCTCCACCTTTTCCTCCTCCGTCCCCACTCCGCACTACCCGTCACCCTCTACTACCTCCGTCCCCGCCTCCCCTTCTCCCACTCCGCACCCTTTGCCTCACTCCGACCCCTTTGCCTCACTCCGTCACCCCTTGCCCCTCCCCCCCTTCAGCGCGGCCACATTCAAAGCTCCATGCGGTAAACGCCACCGAGACAACCAGAGCGGAGCGCAACAAGACAAGAGAATAGAAAAGCGCAGGGAAATTGCTGCGAGGGTTGTAGACCATGGAACAGGTGGGTTACGGAACGGGTTACTATATTAGCAATCTTAGTGATCTTTAATGGCAAGTCTGAAATATTAAACCACGAGGTGTTCGTCTCCTCGCTTAATCTGTTGAGCGATTAGATGCACTTGGATTCTGCTTATTATTGGTCTGTATTTATTTCATTTCCGTGTTGCAATTATTCAAAATAGAAATGTCTCTCACATTTTGGAAGCAGTGGTTTGTGCTAACTTATATGGAATCGGTCGTCGGAATATTGGGTGGTTACCATTAGGTGCTACACAATCCATGGAGATTGGTTGCACACAGTGGAATATTTCTAGAAACGGAGGAAGTAGAGTTAGAGGAATATGTGATCAAAAATATGAATAGGAATATTATTTGTGAAAATAGAAAAGTGAGTCGAAGACGCCATTGTATCAGTGAATCTTCCAAAATTGTCCAACATCTACCAAAAATATTACGGTTTGCATCATGAATACAAAGAGACAAAACCACGGATGGTTCGACAAGAACAAGTACTTATACTTTTTTGTTGATAAACATAATCATACCTGAGAGACATATTGAAATTGTCCCTACTTGGCAGGCAACCCATCATGCGTTGATTTTTACAGGACACGAAATATCTTTAACTGCGTCTCAATGTGACCTGCCAAACAGGATGAGTTGCGTACCAGTCAAGGGCAAGCGCCAGATATGTGACTTTGTTAAACGAAATTTCGCACCATGTTCCTTGACAAAAAGAGATCTACTTCGACCTTTACATCCGTAGAAGTTAGCAAGTTTAATATCTTCTATTATTTACACGAAGTTAGCAAGATATCTTCTATTTTACACGAGTGTCGTCTATATAAGAGATATCGTCTGTGTGATGTATAAGAAGTGTCAGTAAAAATATTACACACGCCTATGGTATGTAAAGGAGTAGAAAAATTACAATATTTTGCCCATGAACATAAGTGTGAAATTGCATATAACGGAGCTTTACATGTGATATTTACCCTGGTTTTAGGCAATTTCTAATGAACAGATGTAGTGCCTGTCACGTGTGGATGCCTTTAAGGAGATTTAGTGCACCTCCAGAAATCTGTACATAAGGGGTTGCCTAATGAACATGGTTAATTGTCACATCAATTATATATTGTAGCACATATATTGTATGCTTCTAATTCTGTATTATGCAATTTTCCACGACACACGATTGGCCAAAAATCTATTATTTTTCGACCCTCCCATATGCCCTAGAATTTTTTCACATTAATTTAGAAACGTACATTCACACACAGCCTCAAATCTTTCTGTAGTTCAGACATCTTTTTTCTGTACCCGTAAGAAATTAGCATCTAAATCAATAAGAGATGTATGATTTTCTAATATGAACTTAAGGGTAGCTTGATTCTTAAATTAAATGACTGTAATTTCATTCATACGATAAAGTGAATATCCGTATCATAATTCTATTCATGATGTAAAAACTCTTTTGTGTGCATTATTAAACTAATACGTTAATATCCACTTACAATTATTTTGTCTCTTTGTTGCAGGTAGGTGACACAATTTATAGTTCGAATGGTGGTGGGTGAGTATGTTTTCTCATTTCAGTTCTTTTAAAATGAATGGTCGCACATGAAAAAAGATAATTCCAAAGAAGACATTTTTATGTTAGTGGACGATGCAACTAAATTACCTACCAACTTGCTATAGGAAACATTCGAAATGTCTGGTTCTAATAACATTAATTTGCGGGTTTAATTCACTAATATGTTAATATTGTGATGGTTCTAATTTTTTCCTTTAATGAAATAAATTCACCAATAAGAAAAAACAACAACAGAAATATCCATTTATGTATTTTAGGGCCGATGATTCTACGACCATAGACTTGAATAAGGTAACTTACTGTTTGATTAAAGTTTAAAAAATCAAAGTTCAAATAAAGAAACATTTATTCGTGATATTAAATAATACCCAAATGAAACAATAATAAAACACTTTACCCAATAAACAAATAGAAAATAAACAAATCTAATCTTAACAGTTCTTTGAATATATTTACTGTCTGCTCGTGTTCCCAAGTGTACACCTTCCTGCTCACGTGCACAATAGATATACAGCATCTGCAATAGATACATTCTTTATCAACAATTAAAGTCTCAGCCCTTTCTTATGACTGAACATGTACAACATCTTACATTACATAAAGCGTCTGAATAATCCAGCAGACTATAAATCTCTCTCCGTCCAGTAAGACGTTCGCTCTCGATCCGGTTGATTTCCATGTTCGGTGTATCTTGCCCATCACTATGGTTCGGCCCTTCCAACAGATAACTTCAGTCCAACCAGGCCACACACACGAACACCATCTTCATACTGTACGGGATACGGGATGTCGGACACTTCCGACATCCCGACTCGTTACAACATACTTTCTAAAACGACACCATTACACAGCGAGTGCAAGAGAGTTGCAAAGCTTGTTAAAAGCTCGCGAATTAAAAAGTTGAGTGCGCCGGCCGCAAATGTTATGTATCGCGTTAAAAAGATCCCGACGCCCCCGCCGGCGCTCCGTTCCCGATCGGAGCGCGCGCCATTGTGATGCTGGCGCTGGCCGCGGGGCAGCGCCCCCGTCGCGGCGGGTCCCTGTCGGGGCGCTGGGGGGGCCATTAGGGAAGTTTGGACTTCCGCCCGATCGGTGCCCGTCGCCCTCCGCACAAAAGAAGCGCCGCGCCGCGCTCTTGGCATTTTCGCGCTCGCGGAGGGGAAGGCTCGCTTCCTTTCCCCCACCCCTACCCGTTCGAGGGCGCTGGCCATTCCCCGCCTCCAGAGCCCCTAGATGCAGAGAGTGGCGCATTCCATTGTTCCACCGATTCCGCCATTTTATGCCCAGTTGTCACGAAAATTGGTTTCGTGTCGTATTCTGTATGTTGAAAACCATGAATCTACCCCAAACCAACTTTAATAATCTCAGAGATCTCCATAACGTCACCAATTGTTATAATTTCCCTTCAGCTCTTGAGTCGTGCTTGACGGGATTGTCGGCTGAGAGGATATTAAATGGTGGCGGTTGCGCTAGTCTCTGTATCTAGGGACTCTACAGTCTGCCAGAGTCCCTAGATAGAGAGAGTGGTGCAATCCATTGTTCCACCAATTCCGCCATTTTATGCCCAGTTGTCACGAAAATTGGATTTGTGTCGTATTCTGTATGTTGAGAACTATGAATCTACCCCAAACCATCATTAATAATCTCAGAGATCTCCATAACGTCACCAATTGTTATAATTTCCCTTCAGCTCTTGAGTCGTGCTTGACGGTGTTGTCGGCTGAGAGGATATTAAATGGTGGCGGTTGCGCTAGTCTCTGTATCTACGGACTCTCCAGTCTGCTAGAGTCCCTAGATAGAGAGAGTGGTGCATTCCATTGTTCCACGATTCCGCCATTTTATGCCCAGTAGTCACGAAAATTGGTTTCGTGTCGTATTCTGTATGTTGAAAACCATGAATCTACCTCAAACCAACATTAATAATCTCAGAGATCTCCATAACGTCACCAATTGTTATAATTTCCCTTCAGCTCTTGAGTCGTGCTTGACGGGATTGTCGGCTGAGAGGATATTAAATGGTGGCGGTTGCGCTAGTCTCTGTATCTAGGGACTCTACAGTCTGCCAGAGTCCCTAGATAGAGAGAGTAGCGCATTCCGTTGTTCCACCGATTCCGCCATTTTATGCCCAGTTGTCACGAAAATTGGAACTGTGTGGTATTCTGTATGTTTGAATACCATGAATCTACCCCAAACCAATTGTAATATTCTTGAAAATCTTTATAATGTCACCAGCCATCCACATAACTTGTCCATCCTCCATTCACGCCCCTTTCTGGTAATTCCTGAGCGCAATTTTATCCGCCGTTCCTTGCCTCGATGCTTCGACTGCTTCCTTCCCTATTCTACTCAGCCTCCACTCCACCAACACACTTGCTAAACCGTCACCCTATGTTGTGCTACAACATTCATTCACGCTTCAATGTGCTTTACTGACATGTAAAGATTTATATAATAATAACGGGGGAAGACGAAGGGAAAACACAAACCTCCCTGTCGGGGTTGCCCACGTTTTGGCCGATTCAGGGCGATAATCGCGAGGGGGAAGTAGTGACAAGACGGGTTGGGAGCCTCGAGCAACGGGGTCCCGGGTTGGGCACTTGGCTTCGTCGTGGCAGGGTACTCTCTGGGCAAAGAGAAGGGACTTGTCCCAGCGCATGTGAGTAGCTCATTGTTTTGACTGTGATACTACCCTGGAAAGCTAGTAGCTCTGAGCTGGCAGGGCGGCTAGACCCAGGTATTGAATGGGGAGGTTGTCGTGAGGGCAAACTACATTCTGACGGGACCCACATACCAGCAAGTCGGCGTACTTGTGCGTCGGCGAGAGGTGAGGATAAAAGCGAAAGCTTAGGTGCCCACCCCAGAGTTAACACCCCTTGGTAGAACAAGGGTGTGTGTGT
>JAHLJT010002406.1:182015923-182037338 GCA_031308135.1 Acheta domesticus
TGATGCATAACTCCCCTGCGGGCGGTATCGGTGGGAAGATGGGGACGGCAGATGGCAGAGGGTGTGTGATGCAGGGAAGCGAGAGGGGCCGAGAGACAAACGTCCCATGTCGCCTTTTATGGCCGTGTGGTTCGCAATGCTCAAACACCGCCGTTCCGAGCAGATAGACCATCACTTAAGTGTCTTTTCACGTTCACGGGGACTGAGTCCAGTTCAAGCCGAGAAAACACGCCATCGTCGTTTTCATAGTATTGTCATAAGTAATACCGCGAGTGCTTGGAAATTGTCGATAAATCTCGTTGCGAATAAAACATGGTCAAAAAATAACATTTAAATAAGTTCTGTACAATTGTTTGTAAAAACGACCAGTTTCTGCGTATTTTTTATTTAAAGCGATCGCAATTTATTCTTAAAAATGAAATCAAAGAAAGTTCGAATTTTTTCTTTGACTTTTTACTCGAATAATGTCAAAATACTTTAAAATGACGCAAGTTCCATTTTCAGCAGTTCCCCCAATTTCAAAAATTGCACAACCAAAAATTAAAATTGCAAAACTACATCATTGATAAGTTTTTTTTCGTTAATGAAATCTCTAGTTTAAAACTTGAAATAATGTAGATGAAATATCTGAATTTCTTTGAGAATTGCATATTCACATATTCGACTCTTTCTAGTCTCGCGTCGGGGAAATTGAGTTTCTCTGCGAGGCCGGTGATGCATGGCTAAAGTGAAAGGGCCGTGCTGTCTCTAAGTATCTGAGTTGAAGTACCAACGCCTAGAAACACTTTTGCTGGTTGAAAACTCTTTTGAAGGCTTCATGGAGAGTTGTAATATTGTGTAGACTTTACAAATAATGCGAGAAGGTGAGTAATGTGTAGCATCACTAGCATTATTACGATATCGGAACAAACTAAATAATTCGTGAAAACTACTCCTAATCTCCAATTTGTATATGTCCCTGGCCACCGACAGAGCACAAGAAATTATAATGCTCTGAAAAATGCAGCTCTTATCAAGCAAAGCGGAGTGCCAAGAGCAGCCCCATGACGCCTGTACCTGATGTGCCAGCCCCGTGGTCGGAATTCAGTCCTGCGGCTTAATGACACCGAGTCGGCGTCAAATGCGCTCAAAGCAATATGACCTCAAAAACCGTAGAAACCGTAAAAGTAAAAAACAAAAACAAGAGTGACCAAACGTTAGAACTGAGAAGCTGTGGGAGACTTTGAGAGCGTCAATATGATGACATTGGAGGAAAAAATCATTACCAAGAGAGGATTCTGTAACAGCTGCGCCACAGAATATCCGCTGGGAAGTTTCAAGCGTTGTCGAGACGACACCATGTGACGTAAGAGCAAACAAACACTACCAAGAGACATATTAAACAGTTTAGGAACACAATACTGTTTAGTTAGAAGTACCCTGAAAAGTGATCTTCTGGAAAGCTCATTCCAAACATCTAGGAGCGTAGCCACGACGACAGACGTCCCCATTGAACCCTCTACGATCATAATGTTTTAAAAGTTAGTCTAACGGTCGGGGAAACTCATTTCCCTCGTGATAGAGTGTTATCATGATGATGCAGAAGCCGAAATTACCATAACGCGTACCGATGCTGCAGTTCTAAAAGCATACTTTTGTAAAAAGGTAATGATGCATACAAAGTGTTACCCTTGTAGCCCCCTCGCCAAGATCGCTAAAGTAGTAGTGCGAAGGACCTCGAAGAGGGGTCGCGGATCCGAGCCCCGTCTCGGGCATGGTTCGTCATTTCACCCCCTGTCATCGCCATACCATGGTATCTTCACTGCCTATCATAACGTTCAACCCAATAGTGGTCGCTAATGACCTAGTAGTTGATGGGACATTAAATAACAAAAACAGTGTTACTCAATGAAAACAAAAGTGAGGGATTACAGAAAGATAGTGAGCCACAGTGACGTCGCAGCCGACCTCACTCCAAAGCTCTCGGATTGAATAGATGGAACAAATATTGTCATAAGTCCTGATGCGTGAAGTATGGCAAAGCCTCAACATGTCCAAATTCCTCAAACCGTCAACGACAGTTCAATTTTCCACCGAGCGGCATACGATATAGACGGACGCACTATTCTTTCACGTAGTGAGGCGCTCAAATGCAGCCTTCTTGAGATTGCCACGTGAGGCACGGTGAAGCGCCATCACGGTGGCAGACAGTCGAAAATCATTACGTCGGCGAACAAAACGGCGAGATGGACAAATAACTTTAGGAATAGTGATGTGTGCTAACGCATCCTTCTAGGACATCAAGTCCAGTTTGCGTCAAGTCACCATGGGTGACGGGGCTGACAAAACCCACCACCATCCGGCGCACTGAATACATAGAGGAACAAAATATTGTTACACTTGTAAGTAGCGCGCTCAGTTGTGCCCTAGTGGGATTCACGCGTGAGTCACGGTCACCGCGAAGCGTCACCATGGTGAGCCGATGCGAGCCATCTGCGTAGGGCCCTTGGCAGCCCACCCAGCACCCGTCCGAGTCCCTGTCCACTTTTAACGAATGTTAATAATTGGGTTGTTTCATCGCCGGAGTTTTTGATACGAGAAGTTAATTTCCTCTCCGCACGGCGGCGCGTCGGCGGCGCGTCCCTCCGAAATTAGATGGATGGACCGCTTTTGCCCAACTTTCGTAATGCAGTTCCAATATGGGAGTTGTCATTTTAGCAACTTGTGTAAAACTGTACGTTTTTGTGTTGGAAGTAAATTCATTGCTTTTAAATTTTGGGGAACGCGTGAAAACCGCACCGGCACACGACATGTCAGCCATATTAAAAAGTAGAAGGGTAATGACTTTCGAATATGGAATGAGAACTTTCGTGTAACGCATTAACTCGTTGATAAAACGTTATTGGTTGTCGATATGGCGATGTATTATTCTCCTTTTACTGACAGCAAATTCGTTGGTAGCAGAAGGAATAACTCACGAAACGATTTGAATGTTCTGTAGGTTACAAATATTATTTTAGTAAAAAATATTCTTTATAAAGAAAACTATTACAATTTTGATTTTTTGAAAAGTAAGCAAAATTGTATAACCCGTATTGTTATCAATTTGAACGTGTTTTGTTTCATTTTAATGGCTGGAAGTGTATGAGCAAATTTCATTAATTTTGATGGTGTTCTAACTTCTGAAATAATCTCTGTATCTCGTTTTTGTCGTAAATATATTTTTGGTGTCCTTTAACGTGTACTTTTCTTCATGTCAAAAAAAATGGTTAAGGAAGTCTCCTCCACATGAAAAACTTATTTACTAAGTGTTATGTATATTATAATATATATATATATATATATATATATATATATATATATATTGAGACGAAAATGGACGAAATCCATTCGTCCCATAATAAATCTACAACCAGCCCGAACACCATAAGGCGCAGGCAGCTTTGAAAGCCGCGCGCCGTCGACGTCAGCGGATGACGAAGGCGTCGAATAATTTCGAAGCCTACAACCGGAACCGATGGTCGCCAATGAGGAGAGAGCCGAAAATCCCACGATAGCCATTGGTCGGCGTAGGTCACGCGAGGAGAGTAGGACAGAGGCAGCCTGGTAACCGATGTAGAATTTTGGTCTTCTAGAAAGAGTTTCCGACGAGGCAAGACGGGTCTTCTAGAAAAAGTTGTCGACGAGGTGAGACGTGTAGGACGTTTCTTCTAGGAAAAGTTGTCGACGAGGCGAGACGTGTAGAATGTTTCTTCTAGAACAAGTTTTCGACGACGTGAAACGTTGCTTTTAGAAAAAAGTTAACGACGAGATGCAATATCCGCTAGGAGCAGTTTTGTTCTAAAACAGAATTCATGACCAAGTATAACGTGAGTCGGTGCGTAATTCACAACTTCCAACGCCACCAGAACTTTCAAAGTGCACGGGAGCAAAGTGAAACGAGCCCGATGTTCAAATCAAGAATTATTTAATGAACTGTTGTCCGGAATGAGTTTGTGAGGAAGAAAATTAAAGACGTCTGAACTTTCTGAACTGACGTGTAATTCGCATTGAAGGAAAACGAAGAAAGAAGAAGGGAGAAGATAGAAGAAGAAGGTACAGCCGAGAAGTTGGTACGTGACGTGGAATACAGCGAGTACGAGAGGCGCCGCGGTGCAATTCACCGTTGCATCCCGAGGTCGCCATCGGGCCCGCCGCTACTCCACAGGCTCGCCGAGGCTTCCATTTGTTCGAGCGGCCGTGAAGACAGCGAGGTCATCGCTACGCCCTTCCCGGCTGCTAGTGGGCGAACGGGAGGTCTCCGGAACGCGCGCGAGAGGGGGAGGTGTAACGGTATTTCACCGCCATGCAGCAAACGAGAGTGAGTACCTGTAAACTTTGACACAGTGCTGTAAAAATACAAGGTATTAGCAGAAATAGGAGAGGCTAATGAGGACAATTCTAGATTTGGATTTGGTCTTTCTTTCATGTTCAAAGGGTCGTTCTAAACAGAATTTAAAATAGAATACGATGCTTACATGCATCTAAACCAGAACAATAAGTAACTTTGTTAAAATCAGTCTTTTTCTTTATCGAAAGAGTCAGTGTACATGTGCTTTTATGTGAAAGGCAATAAGTAATGCCACACTAATTTAAGTAGTAATGAAAATCTTAAGAGAATGTTTAGGTAAATCCAGCTGGAAATAGGATTATCGAAATCTCTCTTAGGTGTAATGTGTACAGGCAGTGTAGGGCAAAGCAGTGGTTTGCCCGCTGCATGTTGTAATGTTATGTAATCAATTTTGGTTAATGAATGAGATATAAAGCATTTGTGGATTGTGATTTTCCCTGGTCACTAAACCATGTAGGATTTCCTAGGGAGGGAGCATCCTATAAAAGAAAATATTTTGATAAACAACCGGCAGGGCCTGGCGACGAGGCGGTGACTGGAGCGCCGTGACGTCCTGGTGACACCCACGCCAGAAGCATTTGATTCTCGTGGGGTATATCCGCCCTAGCCCATCAAAGGTTGGTTAGTGCCGGCATGTCGAGAGATGGCATGTTCCGTTGCATTAAATGGCGCCCGAACAGGGACTTGAAAGTTAAATTAGCATTAACTAATGATAGCAGGAGAGAGGAAATTAATATTTGCATCATTAATAAGGCTAAAATTTAGGGTTTCCAAAGTCCCATATAAGATTGTGTAGTGACTTGTCAAATCAAAGAGGGAACACACACAATGCTATGAATAAAATTAAAGTTAAAAGGAAATATTGAAAGGAGAACGATACTTGTGAATGATGTACGGTGTTCATAGTTGTTACAGTGTTACAATTTATTGCAGTGTACATGTCATGTTTTGTGTTTTATTTTCAGCAGTGTGATAAGTTCTATTTCTATGTGATTTTGTTGTGGAGTGTATAAATTATTCAGTGTGT
This sequence comes from Acheta domesticus, assembly GCA_031308135.1. Lineage (NCBI taxonomy): Eukaryota > Metazoa > Arthropoda > Insecta > Orthoptera > Gryllidae > Acheta > Acheta domesticus. The sequence continues at coordinate 182,021,320 of JAHLJT010002406.1, forward strand.
TGTGAGGGAGGTAATTTCGTTTCCAACAAATATCTTTTGTGTAAAGAATTGCTGTAAACGGGTACTCAACCTCGTATCATGGCGGATAGATTCATGCAAAGTAGAGGCTTAGTGGGGGCAGAGGCCGCTAACAGTGACGAGGAGGAGGGGCAGCGCGAAGTGGAGGCAAGGCCGACCGTAGAACGAACGCCGACCGAATCTGCTCGCGGAACAGAGCCATTAGAATCGTCACCGGAAATGTTAGAAGGGGAATCACCACCCGTTAGTCCGGATGACCCCATGCTAAACCTAATGAGGGCATTGTTAGGTAATTTCCATACAACCCTTACCAATAAGATAGAGAATATGCAACAACAAAACCACGCAATAGCTGCAGAAATACAACGCGACATTCAACATGTACAAGAGAATGTTCAACGCGACATGCAACAGGTACAAGAAAACATCCAACATGTACAAGAGAGTGTTCAACGCGAGATTCAACAACAAAACCAGGTGTTAGCTACGGAGTTGAAAGAACAGCAAAATGCTTTAGCTACGGAGTTGACAACCAAAATAAGTGCTGTTAACGACAAGGTCGAAGCAATTCAGCGAGCACAGGAAACGGGGGCAGCCGAATTGAAGAATGAAGTTGACAAGAAGTTAGAGGCACAAGCAAGAAAAGTAGAGGAACAATCTGAGAAGATTGAAACTGTACAAAATAAATGTGAAGAAATGAACACGCGAATTGATTCAATAACTGAATTCGTCGAAATTCGTACGAAACGACATGAAGACAAAATCGCACAAGAACTGAAAGGGATTTCAAATCAGGTAGAAGTGGGCACACAAGAACGTTTGAAAGTGCTAACAAAACTAAACGACTTGCAAGCAACGGTAGATACCATGCCGGCAGCTGTAGGTTCGACGCACCCGTTAAACTTAAATGTGCCACCTACCTTGAAGTTTTCGGGATTGCCCGAAGAACATCCATATTCGTTCTTAAAGGCACTAGATAGTTTTATGGCTCTTAGTCGCTTGCCAGAGCAATATAAAACGCATTTATTGTACCAGATTTTACAAAAAAATGCAAGAACATGGTTAGAAACGCTTGAACCGTTTCCTCAAACAATTCAAGAATTTAAAATAAAATTTTTAAATAGATATTGGAGCGAGGAAATTCAACTCAACCACAAGATGACAGTTATGAATACGTACTACAAGCCGACGCTAGGAAGCATGCGCGATTATGCGGCGGGGAAGATTGCTGCACTCAAGTTATGTTCGCCACCTATGGAAGACAAAGAAATTATTTGTTTATTAACAAGACATTTCCCATACAGCATACAGAACTTGATAAGAAGCATAGCTCCGCGTGACATTGAGGCATTCCAAAGCTTGCTAGGTAATTATGATATTACAGCAGATAATGTCATGAAGGGAGGCAAGACTAGTACGACGATTAATGCCATCAGCACGAGTGTGGGAGGTCAAGAGGCAAAATCATCGAAACAGAGCGATCAACCAAACAATAAAAAGAATGATCGAAATACGGAAGAAAATAACTTTCGGAATGAAACGAAAGACCGAACTTCAAAACCAGGAGGGGAGAAGACTAATAAAACATACCCTCAAAACAAGCGCAAGACTAAAGAAGAAGAGAATAATGAAGAATTAGGGGACAAACATCAATGTCAGCCATCAACATCGGGAAACTGCCACAGTTCGATGTGAGCGGGAACCCCATGTCGAACAACGTTCAAGCTGAATACAACGTGGTTCCTGTAATCTCTGTAGGTGATCCACCGACGGGTGTCATATGGAATATGGTCACAACGAACGAGTATCCATATCGTTGTCCGGTGATTGAAGTATGCTGCGGCGACGTGGTGATGAAGGCGTTAGTGGACACTGGCTCCATGGCAACCATAATGGATGAAGACGCCTACAATGCGTTAAGGGAATCGAAGATTGAACTACCTCAATTGCCAATTAAAAGTACGCGAATTACAACTGCGATTGGAAACAAGTCGAGCCCGATCAAAAAACAAATTTATGCACCATTAGAAATAGGAGGCAAGGTCTATGACACGCCATGTCTCGTAGTAAAAGGACTCACGTACGCAGTAATTTTAGGCATTGATTTTCTCGTGGAGAATGATGTAATTGTAGATACCAGAGCCGCGAAAATTCTGATAGGTCGTGGAAACGCGAGAATTAACACAGTGATGAAATTTGATGAAGAAAAGTTAATTGAAAATGAGGATGAAATAGATTTATGTTCGTCCGCGACAAATGACTTGATTGAATCAATTGAAGAGAAAGTTAATTCCGCTGATCTCCTCGACAAAGAACAGAAGGCCAAGTTATCGAAGTTACTCATCAGCGCCAAAAGGGTGTTCGAGAAAAATCGCGAGCCAGTGAAAAATTACGTGTTTCGTATCCAACTCACAGACGAGACGCCGTTCAAAGGACGCAGCTATCCTATACCAGTGGCGTACCAAGAAGCAATTTCAAAACAAATTGAAGAAATGTTAGAAGAAGGCATAATCAAAAGGGCGACTACGGCGTATGTCAATCCAATTGTAATAGTGAAAAAGCAGAACGGCACATTGCGCTTATGCTTAGACGCGCGTTACTTGAATTCGCTGACAATACCGTATAGGGATGTACCGCCCAAAATTGATGAAATATTGTTACGATTCGCCAATAAGGGGTACTTCTCATCAACGGACTTCAGCAAGGCATATTATCAAATGAGGTTGCATCCGAAGGATCAGAAATACACAGGGTTCGTCTACAAGGGGCGAAGCTATGTATTTCAACGTGTCCCATTTGGATTGCGTAACAGTGGAGCTGCGCTGGTTCAATGTTTGGACGAGATTATGAACAATGCTGGGTTACAAGACACCACTCTTTACGTTGATGATATCTTAGTTCATTCGACAGATTTTGAACGTCACCTTGAAGCATTGGGAAAGTTATTACCATTGTTGATTCAAAATAACTTGGTATTAAATCTTGAAAAATCCCATTTTGTGTACCACAAATCAAATTTCTGGGATATGAAATCACGAAGAATGGAATTCAAATGGGATTGGATAGAATTAAAGAAATCGAAGCCATACCCCGACCAAAGAATAATAGGCAACTAAAGAGAATTTTAGGAGTCTGCAATTATTTTAGCAGGTTTTGCTATAATTATGCTCTAACGATAGCTCCATTATATCGATTATTGCGAAAAGATCAGAAATGGGAATGGACGGAACTTCAACAGAAGGCGTTCGACGATCTTAAGCATATGTTTTTACAAACATGCACGATTTCACATCCAGATTTCACGCAGCCTATGTATCTACAAACAGATAGTAGTGATTTGGGTGTGGGAGCGATGTTGTACCAAGTCATTGATGGGGAGACAAAAATCATCAATTTGGTCAGCACTGCTTTAAAAGGGCCGCAGATCCGTTTTACGACATCGGAGAAAGAAGCCTATGCCGTTGTTTGGGCCCTAACTAAATTAAAGAATTACTTAATGGGGAGGAGTTTTGTCATCAAAACCGATCACAAAGCCCTAATCTTTTTAAATCGTTGCAATTGGCAAAACGATAGGCTGATGAGGTGGTCACTGTGGCTACAACAATTTGACTTTCGAATCGAGTATGTCGAGGGGCAGAAAAATGTATTACCTGACTTACTCAGTCGTCAGTTCCCAGCTCCAGAGACGAATATCACCCATAAAGGCGTCGAACAAGTCAATGCAATCGATCTAAAAATTCCTCAAAGTTTTCTATGGGATTGGTCCACATTGGCAGACCTTCAAAATCACGACGACGAAATTAGTAAAGTCAAGCGTGTGCTTGAGGGAAGAGGGCAAACAGAAGACGAAGAAGTCGTGACGAAATTGCAGAGAGATCCCGAGAGGTGGAGATTGACCAATGACATGGTGCTGATTCGATTGGACACCGCTCCAATTACCTACAAAATTTGGATCCCAAAAGCGCACGCGGAGGAACTAATTAACTATGTCCACGCTCAAGCCGCACATTACGGGTCCACAAAAATTAAAAGCATTATAAGCGAACTATGTTATTGGAAAAACATGGATAGGGATGTGAAACGAGTAATCAAGTCGTGCGAGACATGCATGAGGACAAAGTTTCCGAATCGATCGTATGCGGGTACAGTGACACCGATCATTCCCGAAGGGAAAAATGATATCATTGCAGTCGATTTGTACGGGCCATTACCAAAATCGAGGCGCGGGAATAAGTATATCATGGTCATCATCGACTTGTTTACAAAGTTTACACAAGTGTACCCCATTAATAAGATCACCACTAACCAGTGTTTACCGACAGCTGGAGAAATATTTAGCAATAGCAGGACAGTATCGTAGAGTCTTGCGTGACCATGGAACTCAATTCACTAGCCAACTGTGGAAAACAGCATTACAAGAGAAAAATTTAACTCCAATTTACTCGTCCATTCGCCACCCGCAATCAAATCCAAGCGAACGGGTGATGAAAGAAATGTCGAGACTGTTCCGAACTTATTGCAGCCAGAAACAGGACGATTGGACCGAGTTAGTGCCCCATGTGAATCGATGGTTGAACCACGTGCCGCATGAAAGCATCGGGATGAGTCCCATACGAGGCCCATTTCGCCCGCAAACCACCACATGTGTTGGGATATCTAGACCGTGAAGATGTGACCGGACCGGAACCCTACCACACGGAACGAACAAATTCTGGATAGGCTCCGCAAGGCTGCCGAAGAACGGAAAAGAAAGTAAAAAGCCGACCATATGTGTTTAGGGTGAATCAAAAGTCATGCTACGAACTCAAAAGTATCAGTACCAAGGCTAAAATTATTTGCTAAATTCTTTCACCTGTACGAGGGACCGTACACAGTGACAAGATTGGTAGCTCCAAATGCAGCCGAATTAATAGATGAAGACGGAAGAGTAATAGGAACATATAACTTCTTCAACTTGAAACCTTACTAAATAACGGGTTGCTGATTCGAATGATCAGGTAACAGAAAGATGAAAGTCGATGGGAAAAATAAAAGAATTCTTGAATAGTTCTCGTTGAAGATTCTTCTCCATCATTTTAAATGACCGTCGAAGAATCTTACCGTTATGGGGGCAATGAGACGAAAATGGACGAAATCCATTCGTCCCATAATAAATCTACAACCAGCCCGAACACCATAAGGCGCAGGCAGCTTTGAAAGCCCGCGCGCCGTCGACGTCAGCGGATGACGAAGGCGTCGAATAATTTCGAAGCCTACAACCGGAACCGATGGTCGCCAATGAGGAGAGGGCCGAAAATCCCACGATAGCCATTGGTCGGCGTAGGTCACGCGAGGAGAGTAGGACAGAGGCAGCCCTGGTAACCGATGTAGAATTTTGGTCTTCTAGAAAGAGTTTCCGACGAGGCAAGACGGGTCTTCTAGAAAAAGTTGTCGACGAGGTTGAGACGTGTAGGACGTTTCTTCTAGGAAAAGTTGTCGACGAGGCGAGACGTGTAGAATGTTTCTTCTAGAACAAGTTTTCGACGACGTGAAACGTTGCTTTTAGAAAAAAGTTAACGACGAGATGCAATATCCGCTAGGAGCAGTTTTGTTCTAAAACAGAATTCATGACCAAAGTATAACGTGAGTCGGTGCGTAATTCACAACTTCCAACGCCACCAGAACTTTCAAAGTGCACGGGAGCAAAGTGAAACGAGCCCGATGTTCAAATCAAGAATTATTTAATGAACTGTTGTCCGGAATGAGTTTGTGAGGAAGAAAATTAAAGACGTCTGAACTTTCTGAACTGACGTGTAATTCGCATTGAAGGAAAACGAAGAAAGAAGAAGGGAGAAGATAGAAGAAGAAGGTACAGCCGAGAAGTTGGTACGTGACGTGGAATACAGCGAGTACGAGAGGCGCCGCGGTGCAATTCACCGTTGCATCCCGAGGTCGCCATCGGGCCCGCCGCTACTCCACAGGCTCGCCGAGGCTTCCATTTGTTCGAGCGGCCGTGAAGACAGCGAGGTCATCGCTACGCCCTTCCCGGCTGCTAGTGGGCGAACGGGAGGTCTCCGGAACGCGCGCGAGAGGGGGAGGTTGTAACGGTATTTCACCCGCCATGCAGCAAACGAGAGTGAGTACCTGTAAAACTTTGACACAGTGCTGTAAAAATACAAGGTATTAGCAGAAATAGGAGAGGCTAATGAGGACAATTCTAGATTGGATTTGGTCTTTCTTTCATGTTCAAAGGGTCGTTCTAACAGAATTAAAATAGAATACGATGCTTACATGCATCTAAACCAGAACAATAAGTAACTTTGTTAAAATCAGTCTTTTTCTTTATCGAAAGAGTCAGTGTACATGTGCTTTTATGTGAAAGGCAATAAGTAATGCCACACTAATTTAAGTAGTAATGAAAATCTTAAGAGAATGTTTAGGTAATCCAGCTGGAAATAGGATTATCGAAATCTCTCTTAGGTGTAATGTGTACAGGCAGTGTAGGGCAAAGCAGTGGTTTGCCCGCTGCATGTTGTAATGTTATGTAATCAATTTTGGTTAATGAATGAGATATAAAGCATTTGTGGATTGTGATTTTCCCTGGTCACTAAACCATGTAGGATTTCCTAGGGAGGGAGCATCCTATAAAGAAAATATTTTGATAAACAACCGGCAGGGCCTGGCGACGAGGCGGTGACTGGAGCGCCGTGACGTCCTGGTGACACCCACGCCAGAAGCATTTGATTCTCGTGGGGTATATCCGCCCTAGCCCATCAAAGGTTGGTTAGTGCCGGCATGTCGAGAGATGGCATGTTCCGTTGCATATATATATATATATATATATCATAACTCACCAAATGAAACTATTGAGAGCAAATATTCGAACACTGACAGAGTCTAATGTGTTGGGTGAAGACAAAGACACATGCAAAGTACGAAGAACGGGCGACACCGTGGAAGGGTTAGACATGCACAAAGATAAAGAAGGGGAAGGTGCTGACGGATTCAAGAGCCGCCGGAACAGCGAAGAAAAGAATAGAAATAAGATATGATCGCAGAAGTGGGTGAAATTCTAGACGGTAGCGTGATGGTGTTCAGAAACGTTAGAAAGCTGTGAATGACATAGAATAGTACGGCGTGTGAGAAATAATCGGTGAAGACAATGGAACAAAATGAAAAGGCGAAAACCATGGTGAAGGATTTCTAGACGATAAAATTCCCGAATAAATGAGCGACTTAAGGATGAACTAGGGGGAAAGAATGAATGGAATAATAATTAACAGAAAGAGCGAAAAAAAGGGTAATGGTGTGAGCACACAGCGATGGAAAACGGCCAAGAAGTAGGCGAAAACATTTCCAATAAGTGAGCAAAATAGCGGATGAATGGAGGAAAGACATGATGAAAGGAGGAAGCGAAAAAAAGATGGAAGGCGAGAGCGACGGCGTGATCCCCCATGCCCAAGGAAGACGGCGAAGAATTAGGCGAAAATATTCCCGAATCAACGAAAGAAATTGGGGATCAGTATGAGAGGAAAAAAAATGATTGAAAGAAAAAGCGAAGAAGGATGGAATGGAAGATGATGTGTGAGCGCACCCAGCGAAGGAAGACGGCGAAGAATTACGCGAAAACCTTCCCGAATAAATGAAAAGAAATAGGAGATGAATACGAGAGAAAGAATGATTGAAAGAAAGAGCGTAGAAAGATGGGAGGAAGGAAAGAGGGAAGGCGACGGTGTGAGCGCACCAGCGAAGGAAGACGTCTCCGAGAGCGAAGTGTCGGCTGGGCAGGGGGGGGGGTGCGAGCGGGGCACCGCCGCAGGCGCGGCGGCGTGGGCGAGGGGCGAAGAGGGCGGCGCCGACTTCTCGCCCGGCGCGCAGGAACCGGAAGCCGCCATAACGAGCGGCGCTGCCCGGCGCTTCCGGCCGGCGAGCGCGCAGGAAAATTAACGCAGCGCCCGCGGCGTCCGAGGGCGGGGGCGGGGTGGGGCGGGGCGGCGGGGTCCAAGAGGCGGCCGAGGTTTTTGGCGCGAGGCGGCGGCGGCGGAAGCCCAGGCGATGGCCGAGACGGAGGCGCCAGCCGCAAGTCGGAATCTTGGGGAAGGGGATCGAGGTCACAACAGGAATTGAGAGGGGTGGTGAAAGAGAAGAGGGGTAGGCAAGATGAGAGAGGTAATAAAGAAGGGAAGAGACGGGTAGAGAGTACTAAAAATGGAAAAGAAGGGAATTTGGTGATTGAGAGGGGTAGAGGGGTAGGATGGGCTACGGAGTGCAGTGGAGATGGGGAAAGCGGAGAATGAGACGGAGTTGGGGCGAGACAGGCTTAGTTTCGTGATGAGGGGTAATGCAAAGACGGCGGAGCGAAAGTCTGAGGCGTGAAGACCGAAGTCCCCCGAGGTTTCCGTACAGTCCGAAGCGACGGACGCTGAAGTGATGGGAAGACTACAGCGTGGTAGGCAAGAAAAGAGAGGTAATAAAGAGGTGAAGAGTTGAGGGTGACGGGCATAAAGTAGTAAAAACGGACGAGAAGGGAATAAACGGTTGAGAGAGGTTGAGCGGAGAAGGATTGCATAAGAGAGTAAAAAACGGAAGAGAAGGGGATAGAAGGGTTGAGCGGGGCAGGGTAGGTAATAGAGTGGAGTGTAGATGGGGAGTGGGTCATTCTCCCATGAGGAGAATGACGGAAGTGGGTCGAGGCGGGCTTAGCTTGGCGAAGAGGAGCAATGCAAATACGATGGGTGAAAGACTGAGGCGTGAAAAGAGGAGTCACCCGATGTTTTATTTATTTTCATTTGTTTAATTACCTAAAACAGGGTAAGCCCCAATTACAGTAGGCATTACAAGAAAAAACAAAATAATAAAAACAACAGCTTCAAATGAAATCACAGAAATCCAATTACCAGAACACATATTTTTGCAAAAATTGATAAAACATAACACGCCAGTATGATAAACAGAAATGGAAACATTATATCTTCAAAACAGTCATTACAAAAACGGAACAAAAATGTGTATAAAATGACAATACTTCAAAATAATCGGGACATAATAGCGAGCAATACTTAAAATAATAACCACATTCAGTGATCATTCAATACTTAAATTCTGTTCATAATACAGAAAAGATAAACCGAAGTCTAAAGTCCACACTCTACTGAATTCATTAAATTTAGAAGGAATTCTCAAGAATGGGGAATATTTCTGCGATGCTGTATTTTGTTTAGTGCAATATAATAATTCTCGTCCTCTTAAATTTGATACTGGTGCATTAAATGGCAATTATAATAGCAATTCTCTCTTATCTGATACACCATTAACTATTTTAAAGAAAAGCAATTGTTTAGCTAAGATTCTCCGATTGGAAGGGTTAGATTGAATTCTTTAACTTAAGTATTACATGAAATTTCATAAGCAGATTGCTTAAACCTTTTGTCAAATTAATACCCCGAGAATCGTTTTTGAATTATTCAATTTTCAATTTCGGACAGTCCGAAGTGACGCGACCTGGTAGTGGAATCTGAAGCGATGGGAAGTCGATGGCGGAAGCCTCGAAAGAGAAGCGGAGAGGAGGTCCGAAGGTGCAGTGGGGTAGAGAAGGGCTTAGCGAGGAGGAACGTGAGAAGGCAGATAGGGGATGAGGCGGAGCGAAGCTGAGAGAAGCGGGAAGGGGTAGAGAGGCCGGGTCGGATCCGCAAAGGGAGAGTATGATTAAAGGCGAGATGGGAACTCCCAAGGAAGGATACAAAAGAAATAAGAGAAGATGCGAGACGATGACGGACGCAGTATGGAACTTCCGTTGTTTACTACACCACATAATTCCTTGCTCTGTAGGTTCGTACACCCGATGCGCCAAGTAAGCTACGGTTTTGCGACGATGTTGCACCGAGCTAGGCAGCGACGGTGCTGCACACAGGAAGGCACTACCTCTCGTAAGAACGCTACTCAACATCAGCTAGCCGTGAAGCATGGTCTACTCACACACCCTTGTTCTACCAGGGGGTGTTAACTCTGGGGTGGGCACCTAAGCTTTCGCTTTTATCCTCACCTCTCGCTGACGCACAAGTACGCCGACATGCTGGTATGTGGGTCCCGTCAGAATGTAGTTTGCCCTCACGACAACCTCCCCATTCAATACCTGGGTCTAGCCGCCCTGCCAGCTCAGAGCTACTAGCTTTCCAGGGTAGTATCAGAGTCAAAACAATGAGCTACTCACATGCGCTGGGACAAGTCCCTTCTCTTTGCCCAGAGAGTACCCTGCCACGACGAAGCCAAGTGCCCAACCCGGGACCCCAGGGCTCGAGGCTCCCAACCCGTCTTGTCACTACTTCCCCCTCGCGATTATCGCCCTGAATCGGCCAAAACGTGGGCAACCCCGACAGGGAGGTTCGTGTTTTCCCTTCGTATTCCCCCGTTATTATTGTATAAAATCTTTCCATGTCAGAAAAGCACATTGAAGCGTGAATGAAGGTTGTAGCACAACATAGGATGGCGGTTTAGCAGGTGTGTTGGTTGAGTGGAGGCAGAGTAGAATAGGGAAGGAAGCCATCGAAGCATCGAGGCAAGGAACGGCGGATAAAATTGCGCTCAGGAATTACCAGAAAGGGGCGTGAATGGAGGATGGACAAGTTATGTGGATGGCTGGTGACATTATAAAGATTTCCAAGAATATTACAATTGGTTTGGGGTAGATTCATGGTTCTCAAACATACAGAATACCACACAGTTCCAATTTTCGTGACAACTGGGCATAAAATGGCGGAATCGGTGGAACAACGGAATGCGCTACTCTCTCTATCTAGGGACTCTAGCAGACTGTAGAGTCCCTAGATACAGAGACTAGCGCAACCGCCACCATTTAATATCCTCTCAGCCGACAATCCCGCCAAGCACGACTCAAGAGCTGAAGGGAAATTATAACAGTTGGTGACGTTATGGAGATCTGTGAGATTATTAATGTTGGTTTGGGGTAGATTCATGGTTTTCAACATACAGAATACGACACGAAACCAATTTTCGTGACAACTGGGCATAAAATGGCGGAATTGGTGGAACAATGGAATGCACCACTCTCTCTATCTAGGGACTCTGGCAGACTGTAGAGTCCCTAGATACAGAGACTAGCGCAACCGCTACCATTTAATATACTCTCAGCCGACAATCCCGCCAAGCACGACTCAAGAGCTGAAGGGAAATTATAACAGTTGGTGACGTTATGGAGATCTCTGAGATTATAATGTTGGTTTGGGGTAGATTCATGGTTTTCAACATACAGAATACGACACGTAACCAATTTTCGTGACAACTGAGCACAAAATGCGGAATCGGTGGAACAATGGAATGCGCCACTCTCTGTATCTAGGGACTCTAGCAGACTGTAGAGTCCCTAGATACAGAGACTAGCGCAACCGCCACCATGTAATATCCTCTCAGCCGACAATCCCGTCAAGCACGACTCAAGAGCTGAAGGGAAATTATAACAGTTGGTGACGTTATGGAGATCTCTGAGATTATTAATGTTGGTTTGGGGTAGATTCATGGTTTTCAACATACAGAATACGACACGTAACCAATTTTCGTGACAACTGAGCACAAAATGGCGGAATCGGTGGAACAATGGAATGCGCCACTCTCTGTATCTAGGGACTCTAGCAGACTGTAGAGTCCCTAGATACAGAGACTAGCGCAACCGCCACCATGTAATATCCTCTCAGCCGACAATCCCGTCAAGCACGACTCAAGAGCTGAAGGGAAATTATAACAGTTGGTGACGTTATGGAGATCTCTGAGATTATTAATGTTGGTTTGGGGTAGATTCATGGTTTTCAACATACAGAATACGACACGAAACCAATTTTCGTGACAACTGGGCACAAAATGGCGGAATCGGTGGAACAATGGAATGCGCCACTCTCTCTATCTAGGGACTCTAGCAGACTGTAGAGTCCCTAGAGACAGAGACTAGCGCAACCGCCACCATGTAATATCCTCTCAGCCGACAATCCCGTCAAGCACGACTCAAGAGCTGAAGGGAAATTATAACAGTTGGTGACGTTATGGAGATCTCTGAGATTATTAATGTTGGTTTGGGGTAGATTCATGGTTTTCAACATACAGAATACGACACGAAACCAATTTTCGTGACAACTGGGCATAAAATGGCGGAATTGGTGGAACAATGGAATGCCCCACTCTCTCTATCTAGGGACTCTGGCAGACTGTAGAGTCCCTAGATACAGAGACTAGCGCAACCGCTACCATTTAATATACTCTCAGCCGACAATCCCGCCAAGCACGACTCAAGAGCTGAAGGGGAAATTATAACAGTTTGTGACGTTATGGAGATCTCTGAGATTATTAATGTTGGTTTGGGGTAGATTCATGGTTTTCAACATACAGAATACGACACGAAACCAATTTTCGTGACAACTGGGCACAAAATGGCGGAATCGGTGGAACAATGGAATGCGCCACTCTCTCTATCTAGGGACTCTAGCAGACTGTAGAGTCCCTAGAGACAGAGACTAGCGCAACCGCCACCATGTAATATCCTCTCAGCCGACAATCCCGTCAAGCACGACTCAAGAGCTGAAGGGAAATTATAACAGTTGGTGACGTTATGGAGATCTCTGAGATTATTAATGTTGGTTTGGGGTAGATTCATGGTTTTCAACATACAGAATACGACACGTAACCAATTTTCGTGACAACTGAGCACAAAATGGCGGAATCGGTGGAACAATGGAATGCGCCACTCTCTGTATCTAGGGACTCTAGCAGACTGTAGAGTCCCTAGATACAGAGACTAGCGCAACCGCCACCATGTAATATCCTCTCAGCCGACAATCCGTCAAGCACGACTCAAGAGCTGAAGGGAAATTATAACAGTTGGTGACGTTATGGAGATCTCTGAGATTATTAATGTTGGTTTGGGGTAGATTCATGGTTTTCAACATACAGAATACGACACGAAACCAATTTTCGTGACAACTGGGCACAAAATGGCGGAATCGGTGGAACAATGGAATGCGCCACTCTCTCTATCTAGGGACTCTAGCAGACTGTAGAGTCCCTAGAGACAGAGACTAGCGCAACCGCCACCATTTAATATCCTCTCAGCCGACAATCCCGTCAAGCACGACTCAAGAGCTGAAGGGAAATTATAACAGTTGGTGACGTTATGGAGATCTCTGAGATTATTAATGTTGGTTTGGGGTAGATTCATGGTTTTCAACATACAGAATACGACACGAAACCAATTTTCGTGACAACTGGGCACAAAATGGCGGAATCGGTGGAACAATGGAATGCGCCACTCTCTCTATCTAGGGACTCTAGCAGACTGTAGAGTCCCTAGAGACAGAGACTAGCGCAACCGCCACCATTTAATATCCTCTCAGCCGACAATCCCGTCAAGCACGACTCAAGAGCTGAAGGGAAATTATAACAGTTGGTGACGTTATGGAGATCTCTGAGATTATTAATGTTGGTTTGGGGTAGATTCATGGTTTTCAACATACAGAATACGACACGAAACCAATTTTCGTGACAACTGGGCACAAAATGGCGGAATCGGTGGAACAATGGAATGCGCCACTCTCTCTATCTAGGGACTCTAGCAGACTGTAGAGTCCCTAGATACAGAGACTAGCGCAACCGCCACCATTTAATATCCTCTCAGCCGACAATCCCGTCAAGCACGACTCAAGAGCTGAAGGGAAATTATAACAGTTGGTGACGTTATGGAGATCTCTGAGATTATTAATGTTGGTTTGGGGTAGATTCATGGTTTTCAACATACAGAATACGACACGAAACCAATTTTCGTGACAACTGAGCATAAAATGGCGGAATCGGTGGAACAATGGAATGCGCCACTCTCTCTATCTAGGGACTCTGGCAGACTGTAGAGTCCCTAGATACAGAGACTAGCGCAACCGCCACCATTTAATATCCTCTCAGCCGACAATCCCGTCAAGCACGACTCAAGAGCTGAAGGGAAATTATAACAGTTGGTGACGTTATGGAGATCTCTGAGATTATTAATGTTGGTTTGGGGTAGATTCATGGTTTTCAACATACAGAATACGACACGTAACCAATTTTCGTGACAACTGAGCACAAAATGGCGGAATCGGTGGAACAATGGAATGCGCCACTCTCTGTATCTAGGGACTCTAGCAGACTGTAGAGTCCCTAGATACAGAGACTAGCGCAAACCGCCACCATGTAATATCCTCTCAGCCGACAATCCCGTCAAGCACGACTCAAGAGCTGAAGGGAAATTATAACAGTTGGTGACGTTATGGAGATCTCTGAGATTATTAATGTTGGTTTGGGGTAGATTCATGGTTTTTCAACATACAGAATACGGACACGTAACCAATTTTCGTGACAACTGAGCACAAAATGGCGGAATCGGTGGAACAATGGAATGCGCCACTCTCTGTATCTAGGGACTCTAGCAGACTGTAGAGTCCCTAGATACAGAGACTAGCGCAACCGCCACCATGTAATATCCTCTCAGCCGACAATCCCGTCAAGCACGACTCAAGAGCTGAAGGGAAATTATAACAGTTGGTGACGTTATGGAGATCTCTGAGATTATTAATGTTGGTTTGGGGTAGATTCATGGTTTTCAACATACAGGAATACGACACGAAACCAATTTTCGTGACAACTGGGCACAAAATGGCGGAATCGGTGGAACAATGGAATGCGCCACTCTCTCTATCTAGGGACTCTAGCAGACTGTAGAGTCCCTAGAGACAGAGACTAGCGCAACCGCCAACCATGTAATATCCTCTCAGCCGACAATCCCGTCAAGCACGACTCAAGAGCTGAAGGGAAATTATACAGTTGTGACGTTATGGAGATCTCTGAGATTATTAATGTTGGTTTGGGGTAGATTCATGGTTTTCCAACATACAGAATACGACACGATAACCAATTTCGTGACACTGAGGCACTAAAATGGCGGAATCTGGTGGAACAATGGAATGCGCCACTCTCTGTATCTAGGGACTCTGGCAGACTGTAGAGTCCCTAGATACAGAGACTAGCGCAACCGCCACCATTTAATATCCTCTCAGCCGACAATCCCGTCAAGCACGACTCAAGAGCTGAAGGGAAATTATAACAGTTGGTGACGTTATGGAGATCTCTGAGATTATTAATGTTGGTTTGGGGTAGATTCATGGTTTTCAACATACAGAATACGACACGAAACCAATTTTCGTGACAACTGGGCACAAAATGGCGGAATCGGTGGAACAATGGAATGCGCCACTCTCTCTATCTAGGGACTCTAGCAGACTGTAGAGTCCCCTAGAGACAGAGACTAGCGCAACCGCCACCATGTAATATCCTCTCAGCCGAACAATCCCGTCAAGCACGACTCAAGAGCTGAAGGGAAATTATAACAGTTGGTGACGTTATGGAGATCTCTGAGATTATTAATGTTGGTTTGGGGTAGATTCATGGTTTTCAACATACAGAATACGACACGTAACCAATTTTCTGTGACAACTGGGCACAAAATGTTCGGAATCGGTGGAATCAATGGAATGCGCCACTCTCTGTATCTAGGGACTCTAGCAGACTGTAGAGTCCCCTAGATCCAGAGACTAGCGCAACCGCCACCATGTAATATCCTCTCAGCCGACAATCCCGTCAAGCACGACTCAAGAGCTGAAGGGAAATTATAACAGTTGGGTACTACGTTAGTGGAGATCTCTGAGGATTATTAATGTTGGTTTGGGGTAGATTCATGGGTTTTCAAACATACAGAATACGGATCCAGGAACACTTTTCGTGACAACTAGGGCACTAAAATGGCCGGAATTGGTGGACCAATGGAATGCGCCACTCTCGCTCTATCTAGGGACTCTGGCAGACTGTTAGAGTCCCTAGATACAGAGACTAGCGCAACCGCTACCATTTAATATATGTCTCAGCCGACAATCCCGCCAAGCACGACTCAAGAGCTGAAGGAAATTATAACAGTTGGTGACGTTATGGAGATCTCT
>JAHLJT010002406.1:182042371-182065181 GCA_031308135.1 Acheta domesticus
AGACCATGCTTCACGGCTAGCTGATGTTGAGTAGCGTTCTTACACGAGGTAGTCTCTTCCTGTGTGCAGCACCGTCGCTCGGTGCAACATCGTCGCAAAACCGTAGCTTACTTGGCGCATCGGGTGTACGAACCTACAGAGCAAGGAATTATGTGTTGTAGTAAACAACGGAAGTTCCATACTGCGTCCGTCATCGTCTCGCATCTTCTCTTATTGCTTTTGTACCCTTCCTTGGGGGTTCCCATCTCGCCTTTAATCATACTCTACCTTTGCGGATCCGACCCGGCCGCTCCACCGCTTCCCGCTTCTCTCAGCTTCGCTCCGCCTCATCCCCTATCTGCCTTCTCTCGCTCCGCCTCGCTGAGCCCTTCTCTACCCCACTGCATCTTCGGACCTCTTCTCCGCTGCTCTTTCGAGGCTTCCGCCATCGACTTCCCATCGCTTCAGATTCCACTACTAGGTCGCGTCACTTCGGACTGTCCGAAATTGAAAATTGAATAATTCAAAAACGATCAAAGAACACATTTTTATGTAAGTGGACGATACAACTAAATTACCTACCCTCTCGCTTCCCCTACATCATCACACCCTCTGCCATCTGCCGTCCCCATCTTCCACCGATACCGCCCACGGGGGAGTTATGCATCACACTGTGCATTGTTAAAGACAAGCATATCCTTCTTATGTCTCTTTCTCTTTCGGATTTTCTTCTTCATTCCCATTCATTCTATGTTTCTCTTCTCTCATTTTCCCTTTTCTTTCACTTCTCTCTGTGTTTTGATAATCTTCGGACCTCTTCTCCGCTTCTCTTTCGAGGCTTCCGCCAGCGACTTCCCATCGCTTCAGATTCCACTACTAGGTCGCGTCACTTCGGACTGTCCGAAATTGAAAATTGAATAATTCAAAAACGATTCTCGAGGTATTAATTTGAAAAAAGGTTCAAGCAATCTGCTTATGAAACTTCATGCAATACTTTAGTTAAAGAATTCAATCTAACCCTTCCAATCGGAGAGTCTTTGCTGAACAATTGCTTTTCTTTAAAATAGTTAATGGTGTATCAGATAAGAGAGAATTGCTGTTATAATTGCCATTTAATGCACCAGTATCAAATTTAAGAGGACGAGAATTATTATATTGCACTAAACAAAATACAACATCGCAGAAATATTCCCCATTCTTGAGAATTCCTTCTAAATTAATGAATTCAGTAGGGTGTGGACTTTAGACTTCGGTTTATCTTTTCTGTATTATGAACAGAATTTAAGTATTGAATGATCACTGACTGTGGTTATTATTTTAAGTATTGCTCGCTATTATGTCCCGATTATTTTGAAGTATTGTCATTTTATACACATTTTTGTTCCGTTTTTGTAATGACTGTTTTGAAGATATAATGTTTCCATTTCTGTTTATCATACTGGCGTGTTATGTTTTATCAATTTTTGCAAAAATATGCGTTCTGGTAATTGGATTTCTGTGATTTCATTTGAAGCTGTTGTTTTTATTATTTTTGTTTTTTCTTGTAATGCCTACTGTAATTGGGGCTTACCCTGTTTTAGGTAATTAAACAAATAAAACATCGGGTGACTCCTCTTTTCACGCCTCAGTCTTTCACCCATCGTATTTGCATTGCTCCTCTTCGCCAAGCTAAGCCCGCCTCGACCCACTTCCGTCATTCTCCTCTTCCCCCATCTACACTCCACTCTATTACCTACCCTGCCCCGCTCAACCCTTCTATCCCCTTCTCTTCCGTTTTTTACTCCCTTATCCAATCCTGCTCCGCTCAACCTCTCTCAACCGTATATTCCCTTCTCGTCCATTTTACTACTTTATACCCGTCACCCTCAACTCTTCATCTCTTTATTACCCTCTCTTTTCTTTCCTACCACGCTGTTAGTCTTCCCATCACTTCAGCGGTATCCGTCGCTTCGGACTGTACGGAAACCTCGGGGGACTCTCGTCTTCACGCCTCAGACTTTCGCTCCGCCGTCTTTGCATTACCCCTCATCACGAAACTAAGCCTGTCCTCGCCCCAACTCCGTCTCATTCTCCGCTTTCCCCATCTCCACTGCACTCCGTAGCCCATCCCTACCCCTCTACCCCCTCTCAATCCCCAAATTTCCCTTCTTTTCCATTTTTAGTACTCTCTACCCCGTCTCTCTTCCCTTTTTTATTACCTCTCTCATCTTGCCTACCCCTCTTCTCTTTCACCACCCCTCTCAATTCCTGTTGTGACCTCGATCCCCTTCCCCAAGATCCGACTTGCGGCTGGCGCCTCCGTCTCGGCCATCGCCTGGGCTTCCGCCGCCGCCCGCCTCGCGCCAAAAACCTCGGCCGCTTGGACCCCGCCGCCCCCGCCCCACCCCGCCCCCGCCCTCGGACGCGCGGGCGCTGCGTTAATTTTCCTGCGCGCTCGCCGGCCGGAAGCGCCGGGCAGCGCCGCTCGGTATGGCGGCTTCCGGTTCCTGGCGGCCGGGCGAGAAGTCGGCGCCGCCCTCTTCGCCCTCGCCCACGCCGCCGCGCCTGCGGCGGTGCCCCGCTCGCACCCCCCCCCTGCCCAGCCGACACTTCGCTCTCGGAGGACGTCTTCCTTCGCTGGTGCGCTCACACCGTCGCCTTCCCTCTTTCCTTCCTCCCATCTTTCTACGCTCTTTCTTTCAATCATTCTTTCTCTCGTATTCATCTCCTATTTCTTTCATTTATTCGGGAAGGTTCGCGTAATTCTTCGCCGTCTTCCTTCGCTGGTGCGCTCACACCATCATCTTCCCATTCCATCTTCTTCGCTTTTCTTTCAATCATTTTTTTTCTCTCATACTGATCCCCAATTTCTTTCGTTATTCGGGAATATTTTCGCCTAATTCTTTCGCCGTCTCCTTGGCATGGGGGGGATCAACGCCGTCGCTTCGCCTTCATCTTTTTCGCTCCTCCTTTCAATCATTCTTCCCTCCTATTCATCCGCTATTTTCGCCTCACTTATTGAAAGGTTTTCGCCAATTCTTGGCCGTTTCCATCGCTGGTGTGCTCACACCATTACCCGTTTTTTCGCTCTTCTGTTAATTATTATTCCATTCATTCTTCCCCCTAGTTCATCCATTAAGTCGTCATTTATTCGGGAATTTTATCGTCTAATCCTTCACCATGGTTTTCGCCTTTTCATTTGTTCATTTCTTCACCGATTATTTCTCACACGCCGTGTACTTTCTATGTCATTCACAGCTTTCTAACGTTTCTGAACACCATCACGCTACCGTCTAGATTTCACCCACTTCTGCGATCAATCTGATTTCTATTCTTTTCTTCGCTGTTCGGCGGCTTCTTGAATCCGTCAGCACCTTCCCCTTCTTTATCTTTAGGCATGTCTAACCTTCACGGTTGTCGCCCGTTCTTGTACTTTGCAAGTGCTTTGTCTTCCCCAAACATAGACTTGTCAGTGTTCGAATATTTGCGTTCAATGTTTCATTGGTGAGTTATATATATATATATATATATATATTGCAACGGAACATGCCATCTCTCGACATGCCGGCACTAACCAACCTTTGATGGGCTAGGGCGGATATACCCCACGAGAATCAAATGCTTCTGGCGTGGGTGTCACCAGGACGTCACGGCGCTCCAGTCACCGCCTCGTCGCCAGGCCCCTGCCGGTTGTTTATCAAAATATTTTCTTTTATAGGATGCTCCTCCCTAGGAAATCCTACATGGTTTAGTGACCAGGGAAAATCACAATCCACAAATGCTTATATCTCATTCATTAACCAAATTGATTACATAACATTACAACATGCAGCGGGCAAACCACTGCTTTGCCCTACACTGCCTGTACACATTACACCTAAGAGAGATTTCGATAATCCTATTTCCAGCTGGATTTACCTAAAATTCTCTTAAGATTTTCATTACTACTTAAATTAGTGTGGCATTACTTATTGCCTTTCACATAAAAAGCACATGTACACTGACTCTTTCGATAAAGAAAAAGACTGATTTTAACAAAGTTACTTATTGTTCTGGTTTAGATGCATGTAAGCATCGTATTCTATTTTAAATTCTGTTTAGAACGACCCTTTGAACATGAAAGAAAGACCAAATCCAAATCTAGAATTGTCTCATTAGCCTCTCCTATTTCTGCTAATACCTTGTATTTTTACAGCACTGTGTCAAAGTTTACAGGTACTCACTCTCGTTTGCTGCATGGCGGTGAAATACCGTTACACCTCCCCTCTCGCGCGCGTTCGGAGACCTCCCGTTCGCCCACTAGCAGCCGGGAAGGGCGTAGCGATGACCTCGCTGTCTTCACGGCCGCTCGAACAAATGGAAGCCTCGGCGAGCCTGTGGAGTAGCGGCGGGCCCGATGGCGACCTCGGGATGCAACGGTGAATTGCACCGCGGCGCCTCTCGTACTCGCTGTATTCCACGTCACGTACCAACTTCTCGGCTGTACCTTCTTCTTCTATCTTCTCCTTCTTCTTTCTTCGTTTCCTTCAATGCGAATTACACGTCAGTTCAGAAAGTTCAGACGTCTTTAATTTTCTTCCTCACAAACTCATTCCGGACAACAGTTCATTAAATAATTCTTGATTTGAACATCGGGCTCGTTTCACTTTGCTCCCGTGCACTTTGAAAGTTCTGGTGGCGTTGGAAGTTGTGAATTACGCACCGACTCACGTTATACTTGGTCATGAATTCTGTTTTAGAACAAAACTGCTCCTAGCGGATATTGCATCTCGTCGTTAACTTTTTTCTAAAAGCAACGTTTCACGTCGTCGAAAACTTGTTCTAGAAGAAACATTCTACACGTCTCGCCTCGTCGACAACTTTCCTAGAAGAAACGTCCTACACGTCTCACCTCGTCGACAACTTTTTCTAGAAGACCCGTCTTGCCTCGTCGGAAACTCTTTCTAGAAGACCAAAATTCTACATCGGTTACCAGGCTGCCTCTGTCCTACTCTCCTCGCGTGACCTACGCCGACCAATGGCTATCGTGGGATTTTCGGCCCTCTCCTCATTGGCGACCATCGGTTCGGTTGTAGGCTTCGAAATTATTCGACGCCTTCGTCATCCGCTGACGTCGACGGCGCGCGGCTTTCAAAGCTGCCTGCGCCTTATGGTGTTCGGGCTGGTTGTAGATTTATTATGGGACGAATGGATTTCGTCCATTTTCGTCTCATTGCCCCCATAACGGTAAGATTCTTCGACGGTCATTTAAAATGATGGAGAAGAATCTTCAACGAGAACTATTCAAGAATTCTTTTATTTTTCCCATCGACTTTTCATCTTTCTGTTACCTGATCATTCGAATCAGCAACCCGTTATTTAGTAAGGTTTCAAGTGAAGAAGTTATATGTTCCTATTACTCTTCCGTCTTCATCTATTAATTCGGCTGCATTTGGAGCTACCAATCTTGTCACTGTGTACGGTCCCTCGTACAGGTGAAAGAATTTAGCAAATAATTTTAGCCTTGGTACTGATACTTTTGGAGTTCGTAGCATGACTTTTTGATTCACCCTAAACACATATGGTCGGCTTTTTACTTTCTTTTTCCGTTCTTCGCAGCCTGCGGAGCCTATCCAGAATTTGTTGTTCCGTGTGGTAGGGTTCCGGTCCGGTCACATCTTCACGGTCTAGATATCCCAACACATGTGGTGGTTTGCGGGCGAAATGGGCCTCGTATGGACTCATCCCGATGCTTTCATGCGGCACGTGGTTCAACCATCGATTCACATGGGGCACTAACTCGGTCCAATCGTCATGTTTCTGGCTGCAATAAGTTCGGAACAGTCTCGACATTTCTTTCATCACCCGTTCGCTTGGATTTGATTGCGGGTGGCGAATGGACGAGTAAATTGGAGTTAAATTTTTCTCTTGTAATGCTGTTTTCCACAGTTGGCTAGTGAATTGAGTTCCATGGTCACTCAAGACTCTACGATACTGTCCTGCTATTGCTAAATATTTCTCCAGCTGTCGTAAACACTGGTTAGTGGTGATCTTATTAATGGGGTACACTTGTGTAAACTTTGTAAACAAGTCGATGATGACCATGATATACTTATTCCCGCGCCTCGATTTTGGTAATGGCCCGTACAAATCGACTGCAATGATATCATTTTTCCCTCGGGAATGATCGGTGTCACTGTACCCGCATACGATCGATTCGGAAACTTTGTCCTCATGCATGTCTCGCACGACTTGATTACTCGTTTCACATCCCTATCCATGTTTTTCCAATAACATAGTTCGCTTATAATGCTTTTAATTTTTGTGGACCCGTAATGTGCGGCTTGAGCGTGGACATAGTTAATTAGTTTCGTGCGCGTGCGCTTTGGGATCCAAATTTTGTAGGTAATTGGAGCGGTGTCCAATCGAATCAGCACCATGTCATTGGTCAATCTCCACCTCTCGGGATCTCTCTGCAATTTCGTCACGACTTCTTCGTCTTCTGTTTGCCCTCTTCCCTCAAGCACACGCTTGACTTTACTAATTTCGTCGTCGTGATTTTGAAGGTCTGCCAATGTGGACCAATCCCATAGAAAACTTTGAGGAATTTTTAGATCGATTGCATTGACTTGTTCGACGCCTTTATGGTGATATTCGTCTCTGGAGCTGGGAACTGACGACTGAGTAAGTCAGGTAATACATTTTTCTGCCCCTCGACATACTCGATTCGAAAGTCAAATTGTTGTAGCCACAGTGACCACCTCATCAGCCTATCGTTTTGCCAATTGCAACGATTTAAAAAGATTAGGGCTTTGTGATCGGGTTTGATGACAAAACTCCTCCCCATTAAGTAATTCTTTAATTTAGTTAGGGCCCAAACAACGGCATAGGCTTCTTTCTCCGATGTCGTAAAACGGATCTGCGGCCCTTTTAAAGCAGTGCTGACCAAATTGATGATTTTTGTCCCCATCAATGACTTGGTACAACATCGCTCCCACACCCAAATCACTACTATCTGTTTGTAGATACATAGGCTGCGTGAAATCTGGATGTGAAATCGTGCATGTTTGTAAAAACATATGCTTAAGATCGGTCGAACGCCTTCTGTTGAAGTTCCGTCCATTCCCATTTCTGATCTTTTCGCAATAATCGATATAATGGAGCTATCGTTAGAGCATAATTATAGCAAAACCTGCTAAAATAATTGCAGACTCCTAAAATTCTCTTTAGTTGCCTATTATTCTTTGGTCGGGGTATGGCTTCGATTTCTTTAATTCTATCCAATCCCATTTGAATTCCATTCTTCGTGATTTCATATCCCAGAAATTTGATTTGTGGTACACAAAAATGGGATTTTTCAAGATTTAATACCAAGTTATTTTGAATCAACAATGGTAATAACTTTCCCAATGCTTCAAGGTGACGTTCAAAATCTGTCGAATGAACTAAGATATCATCAACGTAAAGAGTGGTGTCTTGTAACCCAGCATTGTTCATAATCTCGTCCAAACATTGAACCAGCGCAGCTCCACTGTTACGCAATCCAAATGGGACACGTTGAAATACATAGCTTCGCCCCTTGTAGACGAACCCTGTGTATTTCTGATCCTTCGGATGCAACCTCATTTGATAATATGCCTTGCTGAAGTCCGTTGATGAGAAGTACCCCTTATTGGCGAATCGTAACAATATTTCATCAATTTTGGGCGGTACATCCCTATACGGTATTGTCAGCGAATTCAAGTAACGCGCGTCTAAGCATAAGCGCAATGTGCCGTTCTGCTTTTTCACTATTACAATGGATTGACATACGCCGTAGTCGCCCTTTTGATTATGCCTTCTTCTAACATTTTTCAATTTGTTTTGAAATTGCTTCTTGGTACGCCACTGGTATAGGATAGCTGCGTCCTTTGAACGGCGTCTCGTCTGTGAGTTGGATACGAAACACGTAATTTTTCACTGGCTCGCGATTTTTCTCGAACACCCTTTTGGCGCTGATGAGTAACTTCGATAACTTGGCCTTCTGTTCTTTGTCGAGGAGATCAGCGGAATTAACTTTCTCTTCAATTGATTCAATCAAGTCATTTGTCGCGGACGAACATAAATCTATTTCATCCTCATTTTCAATTAACTTTTCTTCATCAAATTTCATCACTGTGTTAATTCTCGCGTTTCCACGACCTATCAGAATTTTCGCGGCTCTGGTATCTACAATTACATCATTCTCCACGAGAAAATCAATGCCTAAAATTACTGCGTACGTGAGTCCTTTTACTACGAGACATGGCGTGTCATAGACCTTGCCTCCTATTTCTAATGGTGCATAAATTTGTTTTTTGATCGGGCTCGACTTGTTTCCAATCGCAGTTGTAATTCGCGTACTTTTAATTGGCAATTGAGGTAGTTCAATCTTCGATTCCCTTAACGCATTGTAGGCGTCTTCATCCATTATGGTTGCCATGGAGCCAGTGTCCACTAACGCCTTCATCACCACGTCGCCGCAGCATACTTCAATCACCGGACAACGATATGGATACTCGTTCGTTGTGACCATATTCCATATGACACCCGTCGGTGGATCACCTACAGAGATACAGGAACCACGTTGTATTCAGCTTGAAACGTGTGTCGACATGGGGTTCCCGCTCACATCGAACTGTGGCAGTTTCCCGATGTTGATGGCTGACATGATGTTTGTCCCCTAATCTTCATTATTCTCTTCTTCTTTAGTCTGCGCTGTTTTGAGGTATGTTTTATTAGTCTTCTCCCCTCCTGGTTTTGAAGTTCGGTCTTTCGTTTCATTCCGAAAGTTATTTTTTCTTCCGTATTCGATCATTCTTTTTATTGTTTGGTTGATCGCTCGTTTCGATGATTTTGCCCTCTTGACCTCCCACACTCGTGCTGATGGCATTAATCGTCGTACTAGTCTTGCCTCCCTCATGAATTATCTGCTGTAATATCATAATAACTAGCAAGCTTTGGAATGCCTCAATGTCACCGCGGAGCATAGGGCTCTGTCTACTCAAGTTCTGTATGCTGTATGGGAAACTGTCTTGTTAATAAACAAATAATTTCTTTGTCTTCCATAGGTGGCGAACATAACTGAGTGCAGCAATCTTCCCCGCCGCATAATCGCGCATGCTTCCTAGCGTCGGCTTGTAGTACGTATTCATAACTGTCATCTTGTGGTTGAGTTGAATTTCCTCGCTCCAATATCTATTTAAAAATTTTATTTTAAATTCTTGAATTGTTTGAGGAAACGGTTCAAGCGTTTCTAACCATGTTCTTGCATTTTTTTGTAAAATCTGGTACAATAAATGCGTTTTATATTGCTCTGGCAAGCGACTAAGAGCCATAAAAACTATCTAGTGCCTTTAAGAACGAATATGGATGTTCTTCGGGCAATCCCGAAAACTTCAAGGTAGGTGGCACATTTAAGTTTAACGGGTGCGTCGAACCTACAGCTGCCGGCATGGTATCTACCGTTGCTTGCAAGTCGTTTAGTTTGTTAGCACTTTCAAACGTTCTTGTGTGCCCACTTCTACCTGATTTGAAATCCCTTTCAGTTCTTGTGCGATTTTGTCTTCATGTCGTTTCGTACGAATTTCGACGAATTCAGTTATTGAATCAATTCGCGTGTTCATTTCTTCACATTTATTTTGTACAGTTTCAATCTTCTCAGATTGTTCCTCTACTTTCTTGCTTGTGCCTCTAACTTCTTGTCAACTTCATTCTTCAATTCGGCTGCCCCCGTTTCCTGTGCTCGCTGAATTGCTTCGACCTTGTCGTTAACAGCACTTATTTTGGTTGTCAACTCCGTAGCTAAAGCATTTTGCTGTTCTTTCAACTCCGTAGCTAACACCTGGTTTTGTTGTTGAATCTCGCGTTGAACACTCTCTTGTACATGTTGGATGTTTTCTTGTACCTGTTGCATGTCGCGTTGAACATTCTCTTGTACATGTTGAATGTCGCGTTGTATTTCTGCAGCTATTGCGTGGTTTTGTTGTTGCATATTCTCTATCTTATTGGTAAGGGTTTGTATGGAAATTACCTAACAATGTCCCATCATTAGGTTTAGCATGGGTCATCCGGCTAACGGGTGGTGATTCCCCTTCTAACATTTCCGGTGACGATTCTAATGGCTCTGTTCCGCGCAGCAGATTCGGTCGGCGTTCGTTCTACGGTCGGCCTTGCCTCCACTTCGCGCTGCCCCTCTCCTCGTCACTGTTAGCGGCCTCTGCCCCCACTAAGCCTCTACTTTGCATGAATCTATCGCCATGATACGAGGTTGAGTACCCGTTTACAGCAATTCTTTACACAAAAGATAATTTGTTGGAAACGAAATACCTCCTCACAACACACTGAATAATTTATACACTCCACAACAAAATCACATAGAAATAGAACTTATCACACTGCTGAAAATAAAACACAAAACATGACATGTACACTGCAATAAATTGTAACACTGGTAACAACTATGGAACACCGCACATCATTCACAAGTATCGTTCTCCTTTCAATATTTCCTTTTAACTTTAATTTATATCATAGCATTGTGTGTGTTCCCTCTTTGATTTGACAAGTCACTACACAATCTTATATGGGACTTTGGAAACCCTAAATTTAGCCTATTAATGATGCAAATAGTACTTCTCCTCTCTCCTGCTATCATTAGTTAATGCTAATTAACTTTCAAGTCCCCTGTTCGGGCGCCATTTAATGCAACGGAAACTGCCATCTCTCGGACAGGCCGGCACTAACAACCTTTGATGGGCTAGGGCGGATATACCCCCCGAGAATCAAATGCTTCTGGCGTGGGTGTCACCAGGACGTCACGGCGCTCCCAGTCACCCGCCTCGTCGCCAGCCCTGCCGGTGTTTATCAAAATATTTTCTTTTATAGGATGCTCCCTCCCTAGGAAATCCTACATGGTTAGTGACCAGGGAAAATCACAATCCACAAATGCTTTATATCTCATTCATTAACCAAAATTGATTACCTAACAATTACAACATGCAGCGGGCAAACCATGCTTTGGCCCTACACTGCCTGTACACATTACACCTAAGAGAGATTTCGATAATCCTATTTCAGCTGGATTTACCTAAACATTCTCTTAAGATTTTCATTACTACTTAAATTAGTGTGGCATTACTTATTGCCTTTCACATAAAAGCACATGTACACTGACTCTTTCGATAAAGAAAAAGACTGATTTAACAAAGTACTTATTGTTCTGGTTTAGATGCATGTAAGCATCGTAGTCTATTTTAAATTCTGTTTAGAACGACCCTTTGAACATGAAAGAAAGACCAAATCCAAATCTAGAATTGTCCTCATTAGCCTCTCCTATTTTTGCTAATACCTTGTATTTTTACAGCACTGTGTCAAAGTTTACAGGTACTCACTCTCGTTTGCTGCATGGCGGTGAAATACCGTTACACCTCCCCTCTCGCGCGCGTTCCGGAGACCTCCCGTTCGCCCACTAGCAGCCGGGAAGGGCGTAGCGATGACCTCGCTGTCTTCACGGCCGCTCGAACAAATGGAAGCCTCGGCGGAGCCTGTGGAGTAGCGGCGGGCCCGATGGCGACCTCGGGATGCAACGGTGAATTGCACCGCGGCGCCTCTCGTACTCGCTGTATTCCACGTCACGTACCAACTTCTCGGCTGTACCTTCTTCTTCTATCTTCTCCCTTCTTCTTTCTTCGTTTTCCTTCAATGCGAATTACACGTCAGTTCAGAAAGTTCAGACGTCTTTAATTTTCTTCCTCACAAACTCATTCCGGACAACAGTTCATTAAATAATTCTTGATTTGAACATCGGGCTCGTTTCACTTTGCTCCCGTGCACTTTGAAAGTTCTGGTGGCGTTGGAAGTTGTGAATTACGCACCGACTCACGTTATACTTGGTCATGAATTCTGTTTTAGAACAAAACTGCTCCTAGCGGATATTGCATCTCGTCGTAACTTTTTTCTAAAAGCAACGTTTCACGTCGTCGAAAACTTGTTCTAGAAGAAACATTCTACACGTCTCGCCCTCGTCGACAACTTTTCCTAGAAGAAACGTCCTACACGTCTCACCTCGTCGACAACTTTTTCTAGAAGACCCGTCTTGCCTCGTCGGAAACTCTTTCTAGAAGACCAAAATTCTACATCGGTTACCAGGCTGCCTCTGTCCTACTCTCCTCGCGTGACCTACGCCGACCAATGGCTATCGTGGGATTTTCGGCCCTCTCCTCATTGGCGACCATCGGTTCCGGTTGTAGGCTTCGAAATTATTCGACGCCTTCGTCATCCGCTGACGTCGACGGCGCGCGGCTTTCAAAGCTGCCTGCGCCTTATGGTGTTCGGGCTGGTTGTAGATTTATTATGGGACGAATGGATTTCGTCCATTTTCGTCTCAATATATATATATATATATATATATATATATATATATATATAGTACATAATCACTGAGAAATAAGTTTTTCAGTTCGGAAGACTTCCTTACCAATTTTTTTTGACATGAAGAAAAGTACACTGTTAAAGGAAACCAAAAATATATTTACGACAAAAACGAGATACAGAGATTATTTCAGAAGTTAGAACACCATCAAAATTAATGAAATTTGCTCAATACACTTCCAGCCATTAAAATGAAACAAAACACGTTCAAATTGATAAACAATACGGGTTATACAATTTTGCTTTACTTTTCAAAAAATCAAAATTGTAATAGTTTTCTTTATAAAGAATATTTTTACTAAAATAATATTTGTAACCTACAGACATTCAAATCGTTTCGTGAGTTATTCCTTCTGCTACCAACGAATTTGCTGTCAGTAAAAGGAGAATAATACATCGCCTATCGACACCGAATAACGTTTTATCAACGAGTTAATGCGTTACACGAAAGTTCTCATTCCATATTTCGAAAGTCATTACCCTTCTACTTTTTAATATGCTGACAATGTCGTGCCGGTGCGGTTTCACGCCGTTCCCCAAAATTTAAAAGCAATGAATTTACTTCCAACACAAAACGTACAGTTTTACACAAGTTGCTAAAATGACAACTCCCATATTGGAACTGCATTACGAAAGTTGGGGCAAAGCGGTCCATCCATCTAATTTCGGAGGGACGCGCCGCCGACGCGCCGCCGTGCGGAGAGGAAAGTAACTTCTCGTATCAAAAACTCCGGCGATGAAACAACCCAATTATTAATTCGTTAAAAGTGGACAGGGGACGCGGACGGGTGCTGGGTGGGCTGCCAAGGGCCCGTACGCAGATGGCTCGCATCGGCTCACCATGGTGACGCTTCGCGGTGACTCACGCGTGAATCCCACTAGGCGACAAACTGAGCGCGCTACTTACAAGTGTAACAATATTTTGTTCCTCTATGTATTCAGTGCGCCGGATTGGTGGTGGGTTTTGTCAGCCCCGTCACCATGGTGACTTGACGCAAACATGGACTTGATGTTCCTAGAAGGATGCAGTTAGCACACATCACTATTCCTAAAGTTATTTGTCCATCTCGCCGTTTGTTCGCCGACGTAATGATTTCGACTGTCTGCCACCGTGATGGCGCTTCACCGTGCCTCACGTGGCAATCTCAGAAGGCTGCAATTTGAGCGCCTCACTACGTGAAAGAATAGTGCGTCCGTCTATATCGTATGCCGGCTCGGTGGAAAATTGAACTGTTCGTTGACGGTTGAAGGAATTGGACATGTTGAGGCTTTGCCATACTTCACGCATCAGGACTTATGACAATATTTGGTCCATCTATTCAATCCGAGAGCTTTGGAGTGATGTCGGCTGCGACGTCACTGTGGCGTCACTATCTTTCTGTAATCCCTCACTTTTGTTTTCATTGAGTAACACTGTTTTTGTTATTTAAGGTCCCATCAACTACTAGGTCATTAGCGACCACTATTGGGTTGAACGTTATGATAGCAGTGAAGATACCATGGTATGGCGATGACAGGGGGTGAAATGACGAACCATGCCCGAGACGGGGCTCGGATCCGCGACCCCTCGGTCCGAGGTCACTTCGGCACTACTACTTTAGCGATCTTGGCGAGGGGGCGACAAGGGTAACACTTTGTATGCATCATTACCTTTTTACAAAAGTATGCTTTTAGACTGCAGCATCGGTACGCGTTATGGTAATTTCGGCTTCTGCATCATCATGATAACACTCTATCACGAGGGAAATGAGTTTCCCCGACCGTTAGACTAACTTTTAAAACATTATGATCGTAGAGGGTTCAATGGGGACGTCTGTCGTCGTGGCTACGCTCCTAGATGTTTGGAATGAGCTTTCCAGAAGATCACATTTTCAGGGTACTTCTAACTAAAACAGTATTGTGTTCCTAAACTGTTTAATATGTCTCTTGGTAGTGTTGTTTGCTCTTACGTCACCATGGTGTCGCTCGACAACGCTTGAAAGCTTCCCAGCGGATATTCTGGGCGCAGCTGTTACAGAATCCTCTCTTGGTAATGATTTTTTCCTCCAATGTCATCATATTGACGCTCCTCAAAGTCTCCCACAGCTTCTCAGTTCTCAAACGTTTGGTCACATCTTGTTTTTGTTTTTTACTTTTACGGTTTCTACGGTTTTTGAGGTCATATTGCTTTGAGCGCATTTGACGCCGACTCGGTGTCATTAAGCCGCAGGACTGAATTCCGACCACGGGAGCTGGCACATCAGGTACAGGCGTCATGGGGCTGCTCTTGGCACTCCGCTTTGCTTGATAAGAGCTGCATTTTCAGAGCATTATAATTTCTTGTGCTCTGTCGGTGGCACAGGGACATACAAATTGGAGATTAGGAGTAGTTTTCACGAATTATTTAGTTTGTTCCGATATCGTAATAATGCTAGTGATGCTAACACATTACTCACCTTCTCGCATTATTTGTAAAGTCTACACAATATTACAACTCTCCATGAACCTTCAAAAGAGTTTTCAACCAGCAAAAGTGTTTCTAGGCGTTGGTACTTCAACTCAGATACTTAGAGACAGCACGCCCTTTCACTTTAGCCATGCATCACCGGCCTCGCAGAGAAACTCAATTTCCCCGACGCGAGACTAGAAAGAGTCGAATATGTGAATATGCAATTCTCAAAGAAATTCAGATATTTCATCTACATTATTTCAAGTTTTAAACTAGAGATTTCATTAACGAAAAAAAAATTATCAATGATGTAGTTTTGCAATTTTAATTTTTTGTTTGCAATTTTTGAAATTGGGGGGAACTGCTGAAAATGGAACTTGCGTCATTTTAAAGTATTTTGACATTATTCGAGTAAAAAGTCAAAGAAAAAATTCGAACTTCTTTGATTCATTTTTAAGAATAAATTGCGATCGCTTTAAATAAAAAATACGCAGAAACTGGTCGTTTTTACAAACAATTGTACAAGAACTTATTTAAAATGTTATTTTTTGACCATGTTTTATTCGCAAACGAGATTTATCGACAATTTCCAAGCACTCGCGGTATTACTTATGACAATACTATGAAAACGACGATGGCGTGTTTTCTCGCTTGAACTGACTCAGCCCGTGAACGTGAAAAGACACTTAAGTGATGGTCTATCTGCTCGGAACGGCGGTTGTTGGAGCATTGCGAACCACACGGCCATAAAAGGCGACATGGGACGTTTGTCTCTCGGCCCCTCTCGCTTCCCCTGCATCATCACACCCTCTGCCATCTGCCGTCCCCATCTTCCACCGATACCGCCCGCAGGGGAGTTATGCATCACACTGTGCATTGTTAAAGACAAGCATTTCCTTCCTATGTCTCTTTCTCTTTCGGATTTTCTTCTTCATTCCCATCTATGTGTCCCTTCTCTCATTTTCCTTTCTCTTTCACTTCTCTCTGTGTTTTGATAATGTTCGGCTGTAAGCCGTCAGTCTGATTAAGGTTTTCTGGGTTTAATCAATCGCTTAAGGTGTATGCCGCGTGATGGCCCCTAGTTTTGATCTCCCAGACGTAAATGTACAGCGTGACCTCCACCTCTTAAAGATTACTACTCTGTGTAAATGTAGATTCAGTGATTTGGCGGAAGAGCAAGCCCTATAGCCTGAGCCTCGTCATTATTAAAGACATTATTATTATTATTATTATTATTATTATTATTATTGTTATTATCGTTTATTTTTCACAGCTTTCTGGTACATGTTTAGGAGTCATACAGATATTTCTATCAAAGCATGATTTCCGTATCATTATTATTATTATTATTATTATTATTATTATTATTATTATTATTATTACTATTATTATTATTATTATTGTGTGTCTCTCTCTCTAAGAGAAGTAAACACGATTGTTCCGATTCAGGGGTCTGAAGCATGCTTAAATGCTTCGAGAAAAAACCTATACCGATCTACCTGAACTGACCTCCATATTCAATATCATTTGAATTTGATATTTTTGGTGATGACTTATCAACTCCAAATGGCTGTTGGTGACGAATCGCAAACGCTTAAAATGCAGTGGGGCCCTTTCCCATGAGCAGTGCAGTGTTACCGCACGAGCCAGAATTCCCCCCAATGTTCTTAGCCCCGAAAGTTCTTAAAAAAATTATTTAATACTGAATTTTTGAAATAAATAAAAAAAGCAAAAAATTGTATATTATTAAACTATACGTCAGAAATTGGTGCAGCAGTGATATGTCGCGCATCATTGCGTATTTATAATATGGAATGATGCTGGTTGATGCGATGCGAGAATGTCATTCAGTAATGAGAAGTTTAATTTTTTTTAACAAAACTTGTCTTTAAATGTTTTGATTGGTATTTTTAATAATTTAAATTCATCATGTGCGTGAAGTTTTCAACATTGAATAATGTTAAATTGAAATACTAAGCAATATTTTCAAAATTTAAAAAAACAACAAAATATTTTAAATATAGAGCTCCCCTCCCCTGCCAGTCCCGGCGCATCCAATGGCACCAGGTGTCGGGGCATCATTACCCATCGCTCCGAGTACTTTAATTCCCTCGAATACACAAAATGTGAAACAACGTTCGTAAGAAAAACGACGCCATCTCGCAGAATTGAAGCATTTTATAAAGAGGCTGATCAACATTTTAAAATTGTTGTAGCCTTTGATATCAGAACTGCATATTTCGTATTGACAACATACGCTCCATCAATAACAGTTGAAGAAAACCCAGCCAGTCTTCTTAAACCAAAATACTTATTGGTTTTCAATTCGTAGTGGACTAATCGACTAGCCGGAGTTCGCCTCTCTTCTGTTAGCTCATTTGTATATTATGATTATTCTTTTCAAAATATAATTTATTATGACTATTTAAAACACATTACAAAGTATTCGTGTGCCTTTTTAAATTGACAAATTAAATCTGCACTCTTACATGGCAAAAACAATTAATTATACAAATCAATAACGTTTTAAAGTCATGACTACGATAGTCACTTTTTAGTTTCCATGCTACGAAGCGACACAATTTTTAACAGAGTAGTTCAATGGCAACAGCATCATATTAAAAATCATTTAATGCATTGGTTTTGGTTTTCAACAACAGTATTTCAGTGATGGCGTATAAGTTCAACTGCCCAACCTCACTATAGTGTATACCACAGTTGACGCTTGTTGGTAGGTCTTTCTGCGTGTGGAGGCACGAGACACCGGCATTCACCATTTACATAAAACAACCTTGAGTCTGTCTAACGAGTAATCTGCAGCTAGTGTTCATGGTCAAATAATGCTCTCAAACTGGCAAGATGCCTCACAGCCAATCTACCATCTAAGTTTAACCATCGTCCTGTGCTTATAAAACACAGTAGCCTAGTGATTTTCCAAACGATCGGTTCATCGGCACTTGCAGCTTCATCCAAACTTCCTTGATTGATTAGAGATTCCAGATGCGTCAACTCCTAAGATCATTAGTCTCGTAAATGTACTGCATATTTTTATCACGGGAGTTGGCGAAGATCTTCCCCCGATGGATGACGAGATCCTGCGTCGACCTAATAATCAGCTTGCAGGGTTATTCTCCCACCAGGTGGCACCTTCCCAGTCGAGACAAACTCTCAGTTCCCGACATCTTTGGTATTGTGGTGCATGCAAATGTAAGTGGTTGTAAGAATGGGGTGAGGATAAGTCAAGGAAGGGGAAGAAATGATCGCGCGCGGTTCGTGGCCCGTTTGTTAGGTACTGCTCAGGCATTCGCTTAGTGTTGATTCGAGAAACCGCGGAAAAGAATTCTCCTCCAGACAGCGGCTGAATTCGACCTAGCTAGGTAGCCAGTGTCGAAAATCCTGCTAACGTCGGGAGTAAAACCCTAGAATCTCTGAGGTACTGCACGACATGAATTGATGCTCTGAGCCACCTAAGCACGTCGAAACTTCTTGACTAATGCGCGAATTGATGTCGTAGGCTTCTGCAGACAGAGACGTGATTTGGGCTGTCCGCGTGACGCTGCATCAAAGGTTGA
This sequence comes from Acheta domesticus, assembly GCA_031308135.1. Classification (NCBI taxonomy): domain Eukaryota; kingdom Metazoa; phylum Arthropoda; class Insecta; order Orthoptera; family Gryllidae; genus Acheta; species Acheta domesticus. The sequence goes on from JAHLJT010002406.1 coordinate 182,060,759, forward strand.
GGTGCCGACGTTTCGATCAACATATTGCGGTCTTCTTCAGGAACTACAACTCTGAAGAAGACCGCGATATGTTGGTCGACACGACGGCATGTCAGCCTTCGACGCGGCGTCACCCGAACAACCCTGATTATGCGCGTATTAACCGGCTTTTTTCTTTCCAATTAGCTGCATTTTGGACGTAAGCAGTACCATAAATACTAAACGCAATGATACCTTGAGCCATGGCTCACCAGTGGACCTCGGAGTTTAGGACAAATGTCTATTTAGTTCCTTTACGAGGATGTGGAAAATAATTACATATGTTTACGAATCACGAAAAAATAGATTCATTGACTTCATCTAATGGTGCCTAAAATGTCCTAAAATGGCGGTTGATGCCTATTTTACGTTACTTTTTTTTGTATAAAACTGTCTAAAACAAGTAATTTTAAAGAATAATCACATTTTAATTACTCATTTTAAAAATTTGTTTTACCTGAACGAAAATACTCTCCAAAATTTCTCGAAACGCGAATATTTTCTGATGAAATACGCAATCGACTACGCAGCGAAATCTCTTACCGAACACACCGAAAATAAGGAGCTCTGTAAGTCAGTATAAGATGTTACACACTCGTCTCTAATCGGCACTTACTTCTTACGCAATTACACCCTTCCGGTGCAGCTGTGCCGTTGACAGCTAGAAGCTAATGGCAAAGGCGCGTCGCCTATGTAATCCAAGTTCCTAATGTAATCCTTTGGCGATCACGTTAGATGCCACAAAGAACTTTTCATGTCTAATGTTTTTGAAAGCATGGATTTATCATTTTGTAATTAGTTTTAAGTGCCTAAACTGTCACTTTTATGCCTAAAAGTACATACTTTCATAATTTTCTAACCTATTTTATATACCTAAATCATCACTTTCTTGTGCTTAACATTCGGATATACTTGCATCAGGATATATTGGTAAATTATTCAAAGACAGAAAAATTCTTGAGATAAATGTTTTATAACAATATTAAATGATATACATAATAAATGGAATAAATAATGGAAAATATGTAATTTCCGAAACGTTGCGAATAATATGTATATCATTTAATATTGTTATAAAACGGTTTCCTCAAGAATTTTTCTGTTTTTAAATAATTGACCAATATATCCCGTTATAATTGAAAATATAAACAGAAAATAAATATTGATTACAAATATACACTATGTGATCAAAAATATCCGGACACGGAGGCGGTGGTGTTATGGTGTAGTCGTGTTTTCATGGGGGGGAGACTTGCACCCCTTGTTGTTTTGCGTGGCATTATCATGGCACAGGCCCACGTTTATGTTTTAAACACCAATTCGGGGATGACGGTTGTATCTTTCAACACGATCGAGCACTTTATACTGCACGGCCTGTGGCAGAGTGGTTACACGACAGTAACATCCCTGTCATGGACTGGCCTGCACAGAGTCCTGACTTGAATCCTATCGAAAACCTTTGGGATGCTTTGGAACGCCGACCGTGCCAGACCTCACCGACCAACTTCGATACCTCTCTCAGTGCATCACTCCGTGAAGAATGGGGTGCCATTCCGCAAGACACCTTCCAGCACCTAATTGCAAGTCTGCCTGCGAGAGTGGAAGCTGTCATCAAGGCCAAGGGTGGGCAAACACCCTATTGAATTCCAACATGACTGAAGGAGGGCGCCACAAACTGCTAAGTCATTTTCAGCCACGTGTCCGGGTACTTTTGATTACTTATGGACCGATTAAAATAAGTTGGTGATTGACAGTTGCGAATGGAAAGGAGCGCCGTTGACAAGTGGCTCGTGGCACTGAGCTCGTGATTCCGGGACACGAAAATATACACTTCAAGTAAAATCTTATGAAAGTAACCAAATCATATACTCATATTGTGTGAAGCAATAGCTTCAGAAACACAAATGTCAATCACCAACTTATACAGTAATCCCTCGACATCCGCGAATTCGCTATTCGCGAGTTCCACCCATTCGCGATTAGAGAAATGCTACCGGTTTAACATTCGCGACTTCGACATTCGCGAGTGTGTATGTTAGTTGTACAATCCTTTTTAAATTTATTTTTTATATATTTTTTGAAAGCGAGCACATTTCATTTATTTTATCAGCGTCATCTGGGAACGGAACTCGACAGACACTGGAGCTCGAAGTATCGAGTTCTGCAAAAATGTTTAAGTTGGAATGTCAATTCACATTAATAGAAAAAGAAAATAGTAAAAAAAATTCAATTCAGTTGCGTCAAGTTGGAGGTAAGGGTTTTGCTACATGAACAGAAAAGCCATTTAGGATGAGTGAATCTCTCATTGTAATGATTGCACTGAAGAGTAGATTCGGGAAATAATCAGCGAAAAAACCTCCTCAAATGTAATCAGGAATGGAAGATATACTGCGTCCTGGAGCAACTTCAATGTCAAAACTGTTAATGCCGTTCTAAAACTTCAACAAGCTCTGGTGCATTTGAATATGATCCGAACATGGAAATTACTTTGAAATTTAGGAGAGAGAAATAGAAGCAGCAACTCTTCCACATTTGGATAGTAGAATGATGAGGGTGATGAAACAAATACCATATCCAATCTCCTTCAACTTTGAAATAAGTTTTAAATATTGTTTTATTTCTTCTCTTTGGGATGTTAATTGAGAATTGTGTGTTTGTATACTGCGATTCCTCTAACTTTTCTCGTCAAGGCCACTCAAATGCTATCTTCGCGATGGAATATGTCACGGCATTTCGAGTCTTTCTCGATCTTGCCGGTAGAAGTCGCGTGATCGCAAGCACTGCTTGATACGGTCGCAATCATGCGAAATCTAGCGGAACAACTGAGAAAGATGCGAAATACCGTGACATATTCAATCGGGAAGATGGGATTTGAGAGGAAAAGTTGGAAAAAATCGCAGTTTAGTAGTGCTTACTCAGTTCTACTGCAATTGTATGTCATTTCTTTCATTCTTTGTAAACAGTTTTTCGATATCCAGGAACCTAACTCACCTTTTTTCATTAAAAGATAGACTCAACACATTCGCGAATTTGACATTCGTGATACTTTTCGGGAACCTAACTCTCGCCAATATTGAGAGATTACTGTATTAATCAGACCATAGTGTACTCGCAGCCGCTGCGTCGAGGCCACGTGTGCGCGCGACGGCCCATAAAGGGCGGCGGGGGGCGTTTTTCTCGCGTGCCCGCCCCGCCCCCCCGGGGGCGGTGATAGTGATGGCGATGGCGGCGCTGCGCATCACGCTGAATATTTTACGCGCGGGGGTGGGGGGTGGGGGTGGCGGGGGCGGGCGCCACACGCACGGATCCATCATCCGCGCGCCACAAATCTTCATTTGTCGCGCGCCGCCGCTAGATGGCACTGCGGGCGGCGCCGGTGAGAGCACGCGCGCCTTGGGGCGAGAGCAGCTCCCGCGGATTGGCTGTTGGGGATTCCTGGCAAGCCAACTGGTCAGGTCACTACTCCCGTAAGTGTAGTGTATGTCTTTCTGCCACGCTGAGGGGGGCAGTTATCTTCCCCCGCTAGGTGGCGAGATCCGGCGCCGACCTTCCGTCACCTAGTGGGGTTTCCCCAACCAGGTATCTCCCACAAGAGGGGCACCGCCCCAGACGGGACAAGCTCTGAGCTCCCGATCGGTCTCCCAACATGTGTGGGAGTGTAGTGCATGTTAGTGTGTGTGTGTGTGTGTGTGTGTAAGTGACGGGTGAGGATAGGACAAGGAAGAGGAAGGAAAGATGGCGCGCGGTCCGTGACGCGTTTGTTAGGGTACTGATCCGGAATTTGCCTGTTGTTGATCTGAGAAACCACGGGAAACTACCGATCAGAAATGTTCTTCTCCAGCCAGTGACAGAACTCAATCTATCTATCTAGCTATACTCGACATTTTTCCGCCGTTAAGAGTCTAAACTAGAACTTCCCGGTCAGAGACGAGTTGATAAGTAGTCCGCTCATACTCTAATTGAAATTCTTTCCATTTGGGAACGTAGTTGTAATTATTGTTTACAAGAACTGTTAGGATTCTTTTACAAGTAATAGTAATTAATCGTTACACCGTTTCTGTAGATTATTGAGATGCAATTAGTAAAGCTGTTTTGCGTAGAAGTGTACCGGTTCTCTTTTGCTGATTAATAATCATGTGAGAGAAGACAGGTCTCTCGTCACAGCGCGATCGTGAATGGTAGGGAGGTGTTTCTACGTCGTTGAAACCGTTATAGAATTTTGATCTGTTGCGTTCTTGCGCTCCAGCAGTCTGTAACTTTGGTCAAGACTTCGCTTTTCTCATGAAAGAATGCGTACGAGGGATCTTTCCATTCATATCGAGGCGCAACTGGAATTGAATTCACAACGGACTAAGTGTTATATGGGTCGCTGAGAGCAAAAGTGGTGTAAGTCAAAAACATAATT
>JAHLJT010002406.1:182065281-182087325 GCA_031308135.1 Acheta domesticus
GCGGTTGTAAGCAGTGCTTGATTCATTTTGACAATTTTAGGTCCCGGAACGCGTCTCAAAATTAATTATTATTTGAATAGAAATAGTTGTATATTAATAATTAAGCTAGAGATTTTTGCCTCTTTGCCGATTTTATCCTTCAATTAAAAGCGGAATATTTTAGGTTACTTATTCATTTTCAGGCAATATAGTATTATATTTTTAAAAAGCTAATGCTTCACAACGAATAAGTAACCTACAATACTCCACTTTTATTAAAGGAACAAAATCAGCAAATATGCAAAAATACGCAGCTTATTAATAATATAATTTGATAATTATTCCTGATGTACCGGAACGCAGATGTTATTCCGTCGCGTTCCGCGAAAAATCAAGCCCTGGTTGTAACGGTTACAACTGGAGTTGGGCACAGTGAACGCGACATACAGCCCCTACAATTAGGGGAAAGGAACAGAGAGGCGATGGGAAACGGGGCAATCGTATGCAGGAAGGAACGCGGCGATAAAATAGAAAGAGTTTGGGGGAGAAAGGAGAAAGTGGGGGTGGCCGAATTAGAGAGCGAAGAGGAGTTGGAAGCGGATTGGATGATTTGGGCAGTGTGGTCTTAGTGAGAGATGTGGGCGTGGTAGATGGTTGGAATATGCACGAAGCGATAGAGACTGTCCACGTAACTACATTTCTGTGGTCACGGGGAAAGTGAAGTCAAAAATCTTAGTTTGGAGAAAAAAAGGGTTACATTGTCGATCCCTGGTGACCGAGATCGGTAACTCTGTGGTGCCGTAGCAATCTCGGACCAAAGGATCGGCGGACACGGTTGTATTTGTGTTCGTCTTTTCACCCCTATCATCACCACATCATGCCATGTTTACATAACCATAACGTTAAAAAATCCAATAGTAGTCGCTAATGACCATGTTGATGCGACCTTAAATAACAGGGGAAAAAAGGGTTAGATTATTGGGCCAACGCTTTATCCTACATTCACGATATTTCCCAAACCTTTTTTGTCGTTAAGGTGGCAACAATTGAATTCGGTTGTTTTACTAAAATAAAATATAGATGTTTAACTTATAGTTAAGCTAAATTTGCCAAAAATTGACTTGAGAACTTGTATCTCGTGACCACAGATTTATACCGTAGGGAACGACTGTACGGTACAGAGAGGTGAGACGGATAGGGCAGGTAAGGAAAGGGGGCGAGGCGCTGTGTCGGTGGTTTCAGTCGAGGGAAGCGGAGGGGTGGGGTGGGGGCAGGATCGCGGGGTGGAGCGAAAGGAAGAGGGGAAGCGATCGAGTTCCACCGCGAAAATTCTATTTATGCGCTGCGCCCGCAACCCTGATCGCCCCGCAGCGCGCGTGACGCCGCGCCCTCGCGGGATCACTCACGGAGGGCGGAACGAAGGGAGGTGGCACGGGAGGGAAGACCGGAGGAAAGGAGGACGGGAAAGAGGGCGGACAGGAGGGCGGACGGGTGGGCGGGCAGACGAGAGGGCGGGTGGACGGGTGGGAAGGCGGACGGGAAAAGGGCGGACAGGAGGTAGGACGGGAGGGCGGACGGGAGGGCGGACGGGAGGGCGGACGGGAGGGCGGGGCGGGAGGGCGGACGGGAGGGCGGACGGGAGGGCGGACGGGAGGGCGGGACCGGGAGGGCGGACGGGAGGGCGGACGGGAGGGCGGACGGGAGGGCGGACGGGAGGGCGGACGGGAGGGCGGACGGGAGGCGGACGGGAGGGCGGACGGGAGGGCGGACGGGAGGGCGGACGGGAGGGCGGACGGGAGGGCGGACGGGAGGGCGGACGGGAGGGCGGGCGGGAGGGCGGACGGGTGAGCGGACGGGAAAGGGCGGACGGGAGGGCGGACGGGTGGGAGGGCAGACGAGGGCGGACGGGAGGGCGGACGGGTGGGCGGACAGGGAGGGTGGACGGGGGGCGGACGGGTGGGAGGGCAGACGGGAGGGCGGACGGGAGGGCGGGCGGACGGGTGGGCGAGCAGACAGGACGGAGGGTGGACGGAAGGGAGGGCGGACGGGTGGGAGGGCAGACGAGAAGGCGGACGGGAGGGCGGGCGGACGGGTGGGCGAGCGGACAGGACGGAGGGTGAACGGGAGGGAGGGCGGACGGGTGGGAGGGCAGACGAGAAGGCGGACGGAGGGAGGGGTTGGCGGACGGACGGAAGGGCGGAGGACGGGAGGGAGGGCGGGAGGACGCACGGACGGACAGACGGACGGACAGATGGACGGATGGGAGGGAGGGGGAACGGGAGGGAGGGCGGACGGGTGGGAGGGCAGACGGGAGGGAGGACGGAGGAGGAGTTGGCGGACGGACGGAAGGGTCGGAGGAACGGGAGGGAGGGCGGGGATGACGGACGACGGACGGACGGACGGACGGACGGACGGAGGGGAGAGGCGGGGCGGCCGTCGGGCGTCACGCGCATATGCGAGAGGGAGAGAGGGAGTGAAGGAGGGGGGGCGAACGGGAGGGCGGGGCGCTTGTCCGGGCATCTCTTCGCGGAATCGCTTCAACCTCCACCTTAAATTGGAAACGCACATAACGAGATTTCGACAAAAGTACAAGTTGTCTAAACGCACACGACGCGCAAACATGAACGCAGCCGGAGTAAACATTAGAACAAATGCGGCGCTCGAAATTCAAAAATCACAACTTCGATCATTTCACTGCGACCTTTTTCTTGTATCATTCACACCGAACTAAATCAGAATTATTTATCGGATTTTCCTCATGTATGTCAGCTACATCTTAAATGTACGAAGATCCTCATTTACAATACTTAGTTCAGAATGTTTGGAAATTTTTGGCTTTATAGATTTTACGTCAAAGACTATAGAAGAAGAAAAATTTTAGAAAAACCTCAAACGTTTTGGAATTTCAATTCTGCATGAAATGCGTTTGAAACCAAAACTATTTTTTCTCAATTTTCAGACCTCACCCCTGCTTCCCTAAGTGTTATAAATATCGTGGTTTTCATTTCTTGTTTTCTATATACCGAACGAAATGTTTAATTCCTGATACGGGTGTGGGGATGATTTTACAAGTACCCAATATTAAAAAATTATTATTTAGTTTAACGGTAAATTAAAATGTTTAACCAGTTTAAAGGCGAAACAATGACTTTTTTTTTAATTTCATAAATTTCAAATATCGTGGAGGGATTCAAACTCTTGACTTTTCAAACCAAGACTATCTCGAGCAGTCACCTCTGTTACCTCCGTCGCCAACACAAACAATACATGTGAAATTTCTACATCAAGTATGTTTCTGTAGAAGAAGATTTAGAAGTGAGCCATTTATATTGTAGATAATGACTTGGGAGCCTGTCTTCATGATCTTCAAACTTCAAACACCAGAGTTTAAGACTGAGTGCGTAGTTTCGGATTAATGTGTCAATTGCTTATTGGCAGCACAGCAAAACCAAGACCACGAATCATTATTATTATTATTATTATTATTATTATTATTATTATTATTATTATTATTATTATTTTTTCCATTACATCACGACTAAAGATGTTACGCGTCGGCTGAATAAAAAATCTACTCCAGGTTGCAACCAGCTACCTAAGGAGCAGATCCGGTGACTGTCAGTGCCTCTACAATACTTTGCGCAAAATGTGGGCTGTTCCAAATAAAGCAATTTTTTGCACTTCCCAGTCTTTTGAATTACCAGGGAGTTTAGACAAGTTCTTACTCAAATTTTGCGGAACAAATCCCAGAGCTCCGATAACTATCGGTACGACCTGTGCTTTTACGCCCACATTCGGCTGATCTCGATTTCCAAACTTTTGTATTTAAGACGTTTCTCTGCCTCCTTGGTAACGACGTTTTGACCGCAAGGTACAGCAACATCGATAAGTAAACACGATTTTTTCGCCAAATCCCGGATAACTATATCCGGTTTGTTTGCCGCTATACGTGCGATCAGTTTGAATTTGTTGGTCGTACAATATCGTACACAATCCAACAGACGTCACCGGTTTTGGTGAGTGTTCGTACCACTTGGGGCATGTGTTTGGAACGTCGAGGGCGGTACAGATCTGCCAGTGGAAGTAGCTACACACCCTGGCATGTCTTTTCAGGTATTCCATCTTTCTCAGGATTTGACAAGCTGAGACAATATGATCAATGGTTTTCTACTTGCTCCTGGCAAATGCGGCATTTATCATCTTGGGAAATTTTGAGAACCGCTTTATCATAATGTCGTGTTCTCAAGGCCTGATCTTGGGCAGCTATTACAAGTGCTTCCGATTCTGGCGTATTTCTTCCCCTTTTAAGCCACATAAATGATTGATCTTTATTGATCTGCACCTTGTCCATTCTTTTAGGTATTGTCCGTGGAGTGGTTTGTCTCTCCACGATTTCTTTAATATTTTTTGTGTCTCACACTTCATGTTTAGCAGCATCAGAAGTTCAGTGTCTGTATTATTCGACGTGCCTTGCCTAGTTTTCTTCGCAATGCTTCTTGCTACACTAACAATGCCTCTGTTTCCCATTCTTCGGCCAGATTTCGTGACCTGCCTCATTAGAGGGTCTCTTGATGGCTGACTACATACTTCCCCAACCCGACTATTGCGTTGTGCCAGGAGGGCCTCAATTTGTCTGAGGCTTCTTCCTCCTTCCTTACGTGACACATAAAGTCTATGTATATCAGCTCGAGGGTGGGAAACATGATGCATTGTTAGCAGTTTTCTGGTTTTTCGATCCATGGTGCGAATTTCTTGCTCAGTCCAGTCCACTAGCCCAAAACTGTATTCGGCTACAGGTACCGCCAAACTACCTATGCAGATATTTTATTCCTTTATTATTATTATTATTATTATTATTATTATTATTATTATTATTATTATTATTATTATTATTATTAGCTTCAGAATACCATTAGGGGCAAAGGAATCTAGCGAAAATTACGCAAAACATAAAACGATACAACTTAACAGGTCAAAAGTTCTACGTTTTGCGCAAGAATAATACGGGTTTTCTCATATCAATGGGTTGATCAATATTTGAAAAAGTCGAATAAAATTACGTTCAAATAGTGTATGTAGCAATAAACAACTCGAAACATAATAAAATAAACTTTTATTAAAATAGGATGGGAAATAAACGAGGAAAGAATAAACAAGAAATTGTAAAAGTTTCAAAATTAGGTTGATGAAATGTTGAGGTAGAGATAATAAAATGTACACAATTTTCAAGGCTGGTTGAACATGAAGTGTAGCGTTTACTCGTGTAAGCCTCTTATTTGTTTAGAGGCAGTCGCCGTGAATATAAATGCGGTTGAATTATGTACTCGATGTGTAATAGATCGTGAAGAGTGAGATTTTTCGTTAATGGAAACCTATGGTATTATCAAAGCGCTTTCCATGATTGTTTTTAACTTAATTACCTGGAAATAAAAGTAAGTTTTGTTTAGTTAGCCATACGTATTCTAATGGTTCGTAACAAATGCTCTGTCAGATGAAAAGGTTCTCGCTGTTGGTTTGTGAGTTAGAATACATATCTCCAAATTATACCATCAAGTTATAACGATAGATTTCTGCATCTACGCAATTACTCCTTTACACCATCTGCCTCAGACGGAAATTGCTGGGTGATTGAAGAGTTCCAGCGCACCAGCGGGTGAGTTTTGCAGGAATTGTACTTTAAAGTCAAAGGCAAATCACAAAGCATTCTACCTAATTAAAAACAAATTATATGACAATTCCGAATCACTTATTACAAAACAATACCTACCATGTTTTTGTATATGATTGCCAATATTCTATCAGGTACATCGCAATACATGTTGTGATTTAAATTATCGTTAGTCATTTTACATTCTTCACATTAAACCAGTCAAAATTAACTAATTTAGACCATAAGTTTTCGTTTATGAAATCATCCCATCATTACTGAAATGATTTGCGACGTGATTGAGAACAAGCATTCTTTCACTCTTCCAAGTTAATAGCATTTAGTCATGTTGCATTTATTATGTTGCCAATCAGTTGCATTTAGTCATGTAATAGCCCATAAAATTAAATTAATGGAGCTAGAGATCGGCACACTCTTTCTCGTACTAGATAATAGATTTCTAATATCTTTAGTGTGAGCTAGCTGTTCACTTCCCCCTCTTCCCAGCTGCAATATGCACTTAAAAGAGAGTTTTTCGAATTTTCTAGATTTTTCGGCCCCCTAATTGTAGAATAAAATGTGACTTCAAGAATATTACAGAAGAGTAAAATCTGGTTACATATGTAAATTTTCATTGAAACATTTGCAGCCGATATTTGTGAACAAGTCGTTTGAGCATTTTTAAACTGTTCAATTTGATTCTCATTTTCACTGACAATTATCGAGTGTTGGAAAAAATTCATTAAAATTATCTGAAGCAATAATTGCTTCATATTTTTAAAAATGTCTATATTACCTGCAAAGTTACTCACATTTGGTGACATCTGACATGATTATCTATTTTTAAATAACAAATTTTACTGAGCAAAATTATTTCTTTTCAATATTGCTATTGTAGGAAGATGCCTAACCAATTTTGAACTTTTGTAATTTTCACATTCTTTTAAAATTCACACATTCGACAAAATTTAGGAACATTTTTAAATGCCTTTCATTTTTACATGCGTTTTTCTTTTTTGTTATATCCGAGAGAAACACATTTGGAACCTTTTGAGAAAATTTAAAGATGTTTTGGGCTCATGTAAAGTACTTCCCCAAAATTAAAATATTTGTTTTTAAATTCAAAGTAGCGTCACGTCACTCATATCGATCGACGTATATTGATGTTTGTGAAAAAACTGTCTACAGTTTACTCGCTTTTCTTCACATACAGACGGACGGATAAACGTTTTGCCATCAATCACTTTTTCGATTTTAAGGACCACAACACGAAAATTCTTACTTCACAACATGTTAGAAGGTGTTTTTTATTACATATTGGAGGCAGAATTATCCATTTTTTATCAGAGACTCATAATATGAGCTTTTCAGTAATAAGAAATTCCGTCGCTTTTTGCTGCGTACCATAATTCTATCTCTATACTACGTAAGTAAAATGCTAGAAAGTAAAAATGAAAGTATGTAATGTTCTTTAACATATTTTTATAATGCAATGAAAACATCTGCTCCTCCCCCCCCACACACACACACACAACCTTCCCCGTAAATGAGTAAAGTTCAATTTGTGGGGCAGTTCTTTTTATTTTTAGAAATTATATTTCATTACTTGTAATCTGAACCCGTTTTTAAGCAAATATTACTTATCTAAATTAAATAATTTTCTTCTGAACTAGAAGTTTATAACTCTGTATCAATGAAGTATTTCATGTGGAATCTGGGTTGATTCACAGAGAATTCATGGATTTTTTCTATTACGTTGATTCAATCAAAAAATTTAATTAAGTTTCTATTATTCTCCGTGATACTACCATGGTTTGGGGGAAATAACCATAGATTATACCATGTAATTACGTAACAAGTGTAATGAAGCAATGTAATGATGGAGAATAATATGTGAGTATGATGAATATTATGAAACAAACGAGTAAAAAGCAAGTGTTGTATTATCCATTACATCGAGTTTCATTTGGTATTTTTTATGACTAACTATTCGAAGTATAAGACTTCTGATGAGGTGTAGTGGACGAAATTACATGAAGTAATAAAGTAAGTCATATACGTTAACTTAACATATTTATTCATAGAAAAGGCTTTCGATGGCTTTGCCGTCGTCATTCTCGGTGTGTGTGTGTGGCGAAAGTCAGGAGACTCTCCCCACACAATCTCCCAACTTTGGCAACACACACCGAGACTGACGGCAAAGCCATCGAAAGCCGTCTCTAAGAATAAATATATTAAGTTAACGGAGAAGAATTCTTTTATTTTTTCATTACTTCATAACTATTATAAGTTAAACCGTAAGTTGTTTCCCTTGGTGACTGGCAGCATGCAGGATTCCATGAACACCACCTACAGTCGACTGCCACCAAGTTATCCGGAAGACATTGTTTAAGCATAAGGACAGTCAGACTTCAAACGCGTGGTACAGGAGTCAAGTTAGGATTCAATTAAGAGATATATTCTTTGTTTTGCCTATTAACTAATACAATTCATTCAACTTCAGTATACTAATTTTCTTTGGAGGTTTGAAAACATGTTGAACAGTCCCCATCCCCCGATTGGCTGGCCACAGTACTATGAACACAATACAATTAAACCTTTGACAGAAACCATTAATGGATTACATGTGATTGTAAACGTCTCTGTGACTAGTCAAATACCTTTATTATAAAGAATCTGAACAATAATGACTAGCATTATGCAATGAGCTACAGCCATCGAAAAAAATAATTATTCAATAGAAGAAGAAAAATTAAATAAAGAAATATTTTAAAATCGATCTAATACATTGACCAACTTCATTGAAATTTAAAGGAAACTGATTAAAGTATGTAATTAAAATTAAACTGAACTTAAAAGTAATCGACAACTACAGTGGTCGTCCTCAACAAATTTACTTTTAATTGTTTGCGAAACTTCAACAATTACATTTCCAAATCCAAAAACCAACACTAATTTAATTTTTTGCCCTTCGTCTGCATGAATCCAAACTCCAACACGAATTTAATTTTTGCCCTTCAACTCCATGAATCCAAAAGCCAACACTAATTTTGGTTTTGCTCTTCATCTCCATGAATCCAAAATCCAACATGAATTTACATTTTGTCCTTCATCTCCATGAATCCAAAAGCCAACACTAATTTAATGTTTGCCCTTCACCTCTATGAATCCAAAAGCCCAAATCCAACACTCATTTAATTTTTGCCCTTCATCTCTACAAATCCAAAAACCAAAATTCAACACTAATTTACTTTTACCCTTCATCTTCATGAATACGAGCAAGCGTAGAACACAGCAGGTAGCGCGTCTCCAACGCCTGTCGTGTGCTCAGTGTGCAACGTCTTGGCAGAACTCGCGGCCCCCGAGGGCCGGCCAAAGGGAGCGCGCGGCCAAAGGGACCGCGGGCCCTTCGGCGGGCGCGCGCGGGCCGCGACTCAACTTTTATTTCCCACCGCGCTCGGATCGATGCGGGCATTTTTTACGATGTCAAGGCGCCGCCGCTTCCAAAGCAGAAAGGAATAAAGCGCGGCGTAACACGCGCCAAACAACACAAGCGGCGCCCGCCGGGACGGGGCGTTTCTTGGGAATGTTCGAGAATGATTCCGGTTCCTTCACGCGCGCATGGCGGTTCGTTGAGTGGAATGTTGGTCAGCCAGTCGGCTATAGATGGGCATCTGGTCAAATGGTTTACCTCCGCGCCGAAGGGTAACGTTATGGCAAATACGCTCGTAATGAAGTGAAACGTTTTAAAATCGGTTCAAGAACGCGGAAGTGGTTGGTTCAAAAATACAAACAACCCAAAAACGGCGTCAGAAGCGAGGGAGCGATCACCGGGATGGAGGAATTTCTTAGGAATGTTCGAGAATGATTCCGGTTTAGTCTTTTCACATCACTTCTGCTTGGCGGTTCGTTAAGTGGAAAGTTGGTTAGCCAATCGGCTATCGACAATCATCTGGTCAAATGGTTCACCTCCGCGCCGAAGGGTAACGTTATGGCAAATACGCTCGTAATGAAGTGAAACGTTTTAAAATCGGTTCAAGAACGCGGAAGTGGTTGGTTCAAAAATACAAACAACCCAAAAACGGCGTCAGAAGCGAGGGAGCGATCACCGGGACGGAGGAATTTCTTAGGAATGTTCGAGAATGATTCCAGTTTAGTCTTTTCACATCACTTCTGCTTGGCGGTTCGTTAAGTGGAAAGTTGGTTAGCCAATCGGCTATCGACAATCATCTGGTCAAATGGTTCACCTCCGCGCCGAAGGGTAACGTTATGGCAAATACGCTCGTAATGAAGTGAAACGTTTTAAAATCGGTTCAAGAACGCGGAAGTGGTTGGTTCAAAAATACAAACAACCCAAAAACGGCGTCAGAAGCGAGGGAGCGATCACCGGGACGGAGGAATTTCTTAGGAATGTTCGAGAATGATTCCAGTTTAGTCTTTTCACATCACTTCTGCTTGGCGGTTCGTTAAGTGGAAAGTTGGTTAGCCAATCGGCTATCGACAATCATCTGGTCAAATGGTTCACCTCCGCGCCGAAGGGTAACGTTATGGCAAATACGCTCGTAATGAAGTGAAACGTTTTAAAATCGGTTCAAGAACGCGGAAGTGGTTGGTTCAAAAATACAAACAACCCAAAAACGGCGTCAGAAGCGAGGGAGCGATCACCGGGACGGAGGAATTTCTTAGGAATGTTCGAGAATGATTCCGGTTTAGTCTTTTCACATCACTTCTGCTTGGCGGTTCGTTAAGTGGAAAGTGGTTAGCCAATCGGCTATCGACAATCATCTGGTCAAATGGTTCACCTCCGCGCCGAAGGGTAACGTTATGGCAAATACGCTCGTAATGAAGTGAAACGTTTTAAAATCGGTTCAAGAACGCGGAAGTGGTTGTTTCAAAAATACAAACAACCCGAAAACGGCGTCAGAAGCGAGGGAGCGATCACCGGGACGGAGGAATTTCTTAGGAATGTTCGAGAATGATTCCGGTTAGTCTTTTCACATCACTTCTGCTTGGCGGTTCGTTAAGTGGAAAGTTGGTTAGCCAATCGGCTATCGACAATCATCTGGTCAAATGGTTCACCTCCGCGCCGAAGGGTAACGTTATGGCAAATACGCTCGTAATGAAGTGAAACGTTTTAAAATCGGTTCAAGAACGCGGAAGTGGTTGGTTCAAAAATACAAACAACCCAAAAACGGCGTCAGAAGCGAGGGAGCGATCACCGGGACGGAGGAATTTCTTAGGAATGTTCGAGAATGATTCCGGTTTAGTCTTTTCACATCACTTCTGCTTGGCGGTTCGTTAAGTGGAAAGTTGGTTAGCCAATCGGCTATCGACAATCATCTGGTCAAATGGTTCACCTCCGCGCCGAAGGGTAACGTTATGGCAAATACGCTCGTAATGAAGTGAAACGTTTTAAAATCGGTTCAAGAACGCGGAAGTGGTTGGTTCAAAAATACAAACAACCCAAAAACGGCGTCAGAAGCGAGGGAGCGATCACCGGGACGGAGGAATTTCTTAGGAATGTTCGAGAATGATTCCGGTTTAGTCTTTTCACATCACTTCTGCTTGGCGGTTCGTTAAGTGGAAAGTTGGTTAGCCAATCGGCTATCGACAATCATCTGGTCAAATGGTTCACCTCCGCGCCGAAGGGTAACGTTATGGCAAATACGCTCGTAATGAAGTGAAACGTTTTAAAATCGGTTCAAGAACGCGGAAGTGGTTGGTTCAAAAATACAAACAACCCAAAAACGGCGTCAGAAGCGAGGGAGCGATCACCGGGACGGAGGAATTTCTTAGGAATGTTCGAGAATGATTCCGGTTTAGTCTTTTCACATCACTTCTGCTTGGCGGTTCGTTAAGTGGAAAGTTGGTTAGCCAATCGGCTATCGACAATCATCTGGTCAAATGGTTCACCTCCGCGCCGAAGGGTAACGTTATGGCAAATACGCTCGTAATGAAGTGAAACGTTTTAAAATCGGTTCAAGAACGCGGAAGTGGTTGTTTCAAAAATACAAACAACCCAAAAACGGCGTCAGAAGCGAGGGAGCGATCACCGGGACGGAGGAATTTCTTAGGAATGTTCGAGAATGATTCCGGTTTAGTCTTTTCACATCACTTCTGCTTGGCGGTTCGTTAAGTGGAAAGTTGGTTAGCCAATCGGCTATCGACAATCATCTGGTCAAATGGTTCACCGCCGCGCCGAACGTAATATAAAATACGCTCGTAATAACATGAAACGTTTTAAAATCTGTTCAAGAACGTGGAACGTTCAAAAAACCACAAGAAAAAATGTTATATTATCAGAATAAATAATAATAAGTCCGTGATTTTGAAATAAATACCATTTAATTGTCTCATATGGTTCCTTATGTGATGTTAAAATACATTTAATTGTTTTTAAAATTTTTGTCTGTCTGTTCGAGCTCACCTTTCGAACAACTAACCCGAGTGTTTTGTCGGGAATACTTTTCTTAGATTATTTCTTATTACATAAATATACGTGTTGTTTTTTTTAACACAATTTCATTTCTTCATGAAAGTTATTACCTTAATAAAAGATTGTAAATGCGACCTTAAAAACGAAAGACAAGTTACGATTACATCATGAACCCCAATCATACCGACAACTACAAGGTCGACATCATTTCATGCACTAAATCTCCTCCACCTGCAACTATCCCCACAAACGACCTCTCCTGTACAAAGGACTATGGCTGCCTGTCGACCCAACCACAGTTCAATCTGCTCCCAGCCTCCTCTGAGAGCTGAAACATAATTCGAACTTCTCTTGGAGTAGCCACTAGCACCCCCCACACACACACACTTGCAACTAGCTCCATAAAAGATATCCACAGCGTAAATGTACAAGGCTGCCCTTCCACCCACCCGCATTTAAAGCCGCCTCTCCCCCAGCCTCCTCTCAGAGCTGTAACATGTGTCGAAGCCTCTTGGGGTGGCGTGGCCCTCTTCCGCAGGGCGTCATCTGCACATCAAACATTTCAATAGCAGATCGGGCGCCCGAGGGTCGATGGACACCGACCCCAGCGCCCCCAGCGGAGCGTAAAGGCAGTAAGGCAGTTGAGTGGCCAGCGCCTCCCCCTTCCCTTCTTTAGCACGGCCTCCTGCAATCGAGCGTCGCGCGAAAGGTTTTCTCGCTATTTACACTCGTAGCTATTCGGTGCGACTCTAAGATCCGATTTCCTCACGGCCTCTCGACGGACGATTGGGGAGTTTTAGGGGAAGCGCCCATGCGCGAAGAAGCTTTCGGGGCTGCAGAACCAACTCTGCGCATGCGCGAGGTCGCTAAAGCTTCGGAATCGTGTGTCAATCGGATCTACGTTTGATGCAATGTGCACTTTCATGGACTGAACCAGCTGAATGGAACTCATGTGCACGCGTTAGAGGATTGGATGAAATTTGGCTACGTGCATTGCTCATGTCTCCACCTTTCTCCGCTGCTTCAATATATCGGGCGCTGACTTGCTTTGACAAGACATATCTTACCCCCGTCTATTTCTGCTTTTTCGTAAGAATTTGAACGTCTTGGGTTACTTGCTTACCATCGCCCAATGCTTCTTGGTATCGAATGGTAAAAGAAAAACATTTCTAGTTATATTAACACGTTGGCCGCCTTAATGCTGTCAAATTTGTTTTCTCTTCAGGCCTAACTTTTAGTTTATAAGTGTTATAAGTTACATAAGAGATATATTATTAAATATTTGGAAAACGTAACTAGTTTTTATAAAATGTAACGGCCATTTTGAAATGTGAATCAGTGATTCACCATGCGGCCTGATAGAAACAAAACTTCATCTACAGGCGCGTGGTGAATATATTATGAACTCTTTTTCCTTTATAATTTTCGAATAAAAGTTCAATGTCATAATTATTGTGTATAAGATATAACATAAACAGGATCATTATATTTAGAAAAAAGTGAAATAATCTAGTATATTATTTCAGTAGTATACGTTCCCTTTTCGGTTCTCACACGCAACCAATCTTATAAATGATGTCTCTTCAACAAAGAGAATTTCACGGAGACATGAGGAATTGCATTTTGACTGCAAAAACACACTCATCGTCATAAAAACTAGTGGTGCTACAGAATGACACAGACTTTCCCGTATTAGTTTTTCCTTGGGTCTTCGCTAGCTATTCGGAATTGCGACATACTCTTTCTTGCCAGCTACCATCTATCACCGCCAAAAGTACATTTTTTTGTCTTTCTTAATTTTTCGATTTGCTATTGGTAGAACGAAACTATTAATTATAGAATATTAAAGAACACAGAAACGGTACACAGGTACTTTACATGAAGCCCCCCGGGGATTTTCAAAATTTTCTCAAAAACAGCTCCAAATTTTTTCTTTAAATTTCTTGTATGAATAGAGTAAAAAACACTTTTTAACATGGCATAGGTCCGATTTTCACGTACAGCTCTGAATTTTCGAAAATTGTGAAAGTTTGAATTTTTTCGGCGTCTTTCTCCAACTACAAAATTGAAGATAGAGATTTTTTCTTCAAATAGAATTTGTTCGGCATATTGAGTTCTTTAATAAAGGTCATGTAAATGTTTTTCAAAATTTTGGTAGTTTTCGTGCAATATTGCGTGCAATATGTGCAATTTTAAAAAATTACAAAAACAAAATTTTCTCAAAACTGGCTCCAAATTTTTTCTTTAAACTTTTGGTAGAGATAGTGGTAAATGTACTCTATCAATGACATAAAAGCCATTTTGGCCTATCGGTTGGTTTTTTCAAAAATTACAAAAATGAAAATTTTTTTACTTCTCTCACGTCGTTAATATTTACATTATCGGCGATTTTTTTATATTATTATATTTACGAGTATATATGCTTTAAATAATGTCAAGTAAAGTTTCTCGAAAACACTACCGTTTTCTGTGAAAAGTAGCTCAAATTTCGGTATTTTCAGAAATGCTCAAACGCCATTTTGTCGTATATGGCTGCAATTTTTTTCTTGAAACTTTTGTAACGGATAGTGCTAATTACACTCTTTAGTATAGCTTAAAGTTTATTTTGAGTTATTTTTTTGTTTTTCAAAAATTACATAATTGTAATTTTTTGAAAGATCTCTCACATCTTTAATATGCACATTACCAGCAATTTGTAAACATTATTATATTTGTGAGTGTAAGCGCTTCAAATAACTATAAATAAAGTATTTTGAAAACTCAAAACGTTTCTGTGAAAATGAGCTTCAAATTTTGCATTTTTAGTAGTGCTAAAACGCCATTTTCTCTTAACCGGCACATAATTTTTAAAAGAAAATTGCAATTTACGGCTAGGTTTCTGTGTTCTTTAATATTCTAAAATTAATATTTCTGTTCTACCAATAGGAAAACTGAAAAATTACGAAAATGACAAAAAAAATGTACTTTTGGCGATGATAGATGGTAGCTGGCAAGAAAGAGTATGTGGCAATTCCGAATAGCTAGCGAAGACCCAAGAAAAAAGAAAACTAATACGGGAAAGTCTGTGCCATTCTGTAGCACCACTAGTTTCGCGCAGCATTACATAACTTTCCCTATACTACGTATATCACTCCGTGTATACGTACGTATACGGGAAAGTAAAAAGCTGCACCCCTAAGGATCCTACTACTGATCCGCTGCAAACTGCAAACACCATTCGCTAAACCAATGATTTCGTTTTCACGGTCGGCCGCGCACTGCGGGGTAGGGGGTAGGTGATAGGTGAGTGACGTCGCGCCCACCGGTCTAGATCTTCAAACGGCCGCGCAGGCCGTGGCGACATCGGGTAGCGTTTCTAGAGTGTCATCTGCCCGTACACTGTGTCTCGGTGACGCATTCGACAACCGGTTGTCCACTTAAACGCGCTCTTATGTCCAGTTAGGCTGCATCGTGTGTGTGCGGGAGGTTGGTTGGATCTGTCGCCGTGTCGGCCGTACCACACCGGTCGTACGGACACCACCATCGCTCGCTGTTGGCGGCAATGGATTGAGGAAGGCATACACACACGAAATACAGGATCTGGACGTCCACCATGCACCATGAGGAGAGAGGACGTCGGATTGCCACGCGCGAACAGATCCACCAGTAACGATTAGTGATATTCAGCGGGCAGTGCAGCCTGCACTGTCATATCCTGTAAGTGCCAGTACCATTGGCAGGAGGCTGCACAACGCAAGGCTCGCCGCACGCCGACCGTTACGCCGCCTGCCACTCACACCCCAGCATCGTCGCTACAGACTCGCCGGTGTCGCGAACGATGGATCTGGGGCCATGCAAACTGGCAGCGGGTCATCTTCAGCGACGAGTTCCGCTTCTACCTTGATGGCGACGACCACATGGTCCGTGTCTACAGACGACGTGGGGAGCGCCACGACGAGTGGTTCGTGGTACCCCATCACACGTCCCACCAGCCTGGTGTGATAGTGTGGGGTGCGATAGCCAATGGTGTCCGTTCACCGTTAGTGTTCCTCGGAGGTACCGTGACAGGCGAACGGTACATTCAGGAGATCCTGCAACCGGTAGCTCTGCCGTTCGTGAACGCCCACGCCCATGCCCTATTTCAACAGGACAACGCGCGTCCGCATACCG
This sequence comes from Acheta domesticus, assembly GCA_031308135.1. NCBI lineage: Eukaryota > Metazoa > Arthropoda > Insecta > Orthoptera > Gryllidae > Acheta > Acheta domesticus. Next base: position 182,081,493 of record JAHLJT010002406.1, read on the forward strand.
TAGTCATCTCCCGAGCATGCCTTGCAACCGTGGATACTCTGCCATGGCTAGCAGCATTGCCTGACCGGGTCGCGATCGAGAAAGTTAGGGGTGCTATGGAGCGTGCGATCAGGATCCCACCCCTGCCACCCAATGTCCAAGAACTGCGTGCTCAGAAGCAAGCTGCATGGGATGGACTACCACATGACTTCATTCCAGACATGTACAACTCCATGCCGCAACGTCTGAACGCGTGTGTGCACCAAAATGGCAGACTCACGGTGTACTAACATGCACCATCTGTGGCCATGTAGTGCAATAAATGTTGGTCCTACAAATTGCGAAAGTGTAATAATTTTGTATGCGTGGTACTCTCTACATGCCTGCAAACAATGATCGGAATCCGCCTTGTCCTTTTGTGTGCAGCTTTTTTATTACGATGAGTGTATCATGGATTTGTTTTAAAAACACAAATAAATATTCAATTCAAATGTAACACGTAACACGCGACAACAGTGTCAAAATCTGTTCAATATATTTTAATAACTCCTTAACGAAACTTTTTAAGGCTCTAAAACAAATAATGTTGAGACCAAAGTTCTCAAAGAAAAGTTTCTCATACTGCAATGATTGGATAAGATACTTCTGGACATTCTATTACATTTTTGTTCGCCCGGCGATTATCGATACTACCAATGCCATATATATTTCAGCCCTTGGTGCCGGTGGCCATCTTTGTGACGTCACACTTAGAATTAGATTCTCTCCCTCTAATATTTACTGTGTACAATGTGATTAGCGGAGACGGACGAGATTTATGTACACCATCGATGTTCGAGGTCAAAAAGAAGAAAGAAACAATATTTTCAAAGAATGGATTATTGTGTACAGTTAAGAAAAAATCCGTTTTGTTAGGTTTGGTTTGTGTTTTGAGTATGTCAGTATTTTCGTTTTCAGCAAAGATTCGGTCAAATATTCTAATTCGGGTCATCAATTTCCTTGAAATTAGGAGATCAAACTCCTACTTAATCGATTATCTTCAGTGGATATCCAACATTGTTGACTTGCATGAGTAGATCCTCCACTTGATCAACTTGCTAGAGTGTATCCCCCGATTCATCGACTTGCATGAGTGGAGCCCGTGCTTGATCGACTCGATAAAATATCCTACTTATCGACTAGCGTAAGTGGATCCCCTGATTGATCGACTTGCTTGATACGATCCCCTACTTGATCGACTTGATTGAGTGGATCCCTCACTTGATTGACTTGCTTAAGTGGATTCTCTACTTGATCGCCTTGTTTGAGTGGACGCCCTACTTGATAGACTTCTTTGAGTGGATCCCCTACTTGATCGACATGCTTGAGTGGATCCCCTGCTTTATCGACTTGCTTGAGTGGATCCCCTACGAGATCGCCTTGCTTGAGTAGATCCACTGCTTGATAGACTTACTTTAGTGGTGTCAAAGAATACAAAAAACTTTAACAATTTCACAAAACTCTTGCAATGCTATGAAAACACAAAATGAAAGGTACACACTGACTAAGCGATGCTACCTGACTAATACAGTAAGAAAAATTAAATTAATGTAAACATTGCAGAATGTATTGAAGGTTACGAGGCACACATGCCTAGATTTTTCAAACCAGACTACTCTCATAGTACCACAGCTCCTCCTATTTACACAGCTGTCTAGTAGAGGGTCTCAATGCAGATAGGAAAAATGCCTTTCGCCGACGGGAATGCTTCACGCCAAAGTTTTTGAGCATTCCCGTGTGGAACGATAAGCTGTCCACCGCACTGCCCGTTCCGCCGTGGCCCAACTCCACCAGCACTCTCTCCCGCCAACCACCTAGCTCTGACACCACCCCGAGTCTGACCCCGAGCGGATCGCAGGGGGTGGTTAGCCGGCCGGCCGGAGGAGGGGCGGACGAGGCGGGGGGAGATACGGACGGCGACGGCGGTGGTGGTGGTGGCAGCGGCGCCGGCAACGTCGGCGGCGGTGATGTCGACGTGACGTCATCGGTGTCGGCGGCGTTGGTGAAGCCGCGCGGGGGAAGCAAGCGCCCCATGCGTATAGGCGCGGGGGAACAATTATTAATTAATGTCTTAATTAATTAATTAATTTTTTAAGTGGGACGCACGAACTTTGGAGTTGGCGCCCCCATAACACACTGGTGCAGCATGGAACTCGGAGGGAGTACCACAAAGAGTGCCCAGATGGGCGGAAGTCACAGGAACTTGTCCGCACCGACCAAAATGTGCTAACAAGTGGATCACCTACTTGATCGACTTGCGTGAGTGGATCCCTTGCTTTATCGACTTACTTGAGTGGATCCCCTGCTTAATCGACTTGCTTGAGTGGATCCCCTTCTTGACCGATTTGCTTGAGTGGATCCTCTATTTGATCGACGTGCTTGATAAGATTTCCTACTTGACTGACTCTCTTGACTGAATCTCTTACTTGACCGACTTGCTTGAGCGGATCCCCTATTTGACTTGCTTGAGTAAATCTCCTAGTTGATCGCCTTGCTTGATTGGATCCCCTGCTTGATCAACGTGTTTGAGTGGAGCCCCTACTTGATCGACTTGATTGTTAGTCCCCAACTTGATTGACTTGTTTGAGTACATCCCCTACTTGATCGACTTGAGTGGATCCCCTACTTGATCGACTCGCTTGGACGACTGGTTTGATCCCTTGCTTGATTGACTGGCTTGAGTGGATACAAAGACCCTCGGTTTTCTTTTCTTTATATTTCTCGTAAAAATAGACTTATTAAGGAAGTATATGTCCCATTTTGTCGTGTAACTGAATTTTCAAAAATTGCAAACTTTTTCCTGCAACTAGAAAATTAATGATAGATCTTTCCTTCAAATAAAATTCGTCCTCCGTAGTGATCGATTTCATTAAACCCATTTACATTTTTGCGAAAATGTTAATAGTTTTCGTGCAATATTGTGTGCTATACGTGCCTAGAAATTGAGAAAATGTAAACAAATATATTTTGGGCGGCTACAGGTGGCAGCTGGGAACAGTATGCGGCAAGTCCGAATAGCTAGCCCAGAGCAAAGAAAACAGAAAACTAATACGAAAAAGTCTGTGCCGTTCTGTAGGACTACTTGTTCTTTATTTTTTCTTCTATCATACACATAAAGAAAAATTAAAAATATATCCCCTGCCAACTTGTGAACTTGAAGGAACTTACTATTTTAAGCGGAGCACAACTCGCGAAAGTTTTCACACAGTTACGCTAGTTGATCTAATTTACCATATTATTAAAAGAAATATATAATTTATTCTGGACTTTGCTGGTAGATGCTGTGTTTTTTTAATTTTTGATGAATATATTTTGTAGATTCAGGTACGCCAAGAACACTAATCTGTTCCCAAGGTATTAGAGTATATTGCTCGATAAACAGAGCATCGTAGCGTGTTGTGCCTCGGAACCACGCGGCGTGGACGATAATACTGGGTTTGAAGCACCTCTGATTCACAAGGCACATTTGATTTAGCCCAAAATTTGTTGTGTTCCTCATCACAGACAAGGTTACAATATAAATCATACGTCACTCTTCGTTGACTATGTTTTCCGCAACCACTCTGGTGACAGTTATTACAACTAACAACACTCAAGTAAGTTATAATAAGAATTCTTCAGAATGCTTTAAAATATTCTACAATAAATGCTAGCTTCTTGGACAAATGAACATCCAATGGCAATTTATAATAACACTTCTACTATTACTACTACTAATAATAATAACAATAAATTAAATGTAAATTATGTTTCTGTAACACAATATCTCTTAAAGAGCTTTTTGCATGTTATTTGGCACCGTGTAATGCAGCTAATACACCACGTAGACATTTTATTATTTCAGCTTAGATTTTATTATCATCTTTTCCCGACTGACCAATGTTTTGCAGGCACGCTTCAGAATGAGAAACGCGTAGTTACGACGTGTTAATTTGAATAATTTCCACATTTCCGCCACGTGCCATTTCACACGGCGCAGTCAACTCCAAGGACAGTAAGAAACGAATATGTATATTCATTGGTCGAGCGCGGCGGGAAAACCGTCGACTGGCGTGGCAAGCGCAGAGCGGCTAAGCCCTGCAAAGCCCCTCCGAGCACATACTGGGCCCTGTTTGACATGCATGAACTCATCAGCGTCTCCCGCCTCTTCTTGAGGAAGATCCAGGCCGCGTAATCTTACTCTAAATGCTGTCACAGCTCGTCGCGCGGGCCTCAACGTATCCAGCCGCACACACGCTGATAAAGTGGTTGTTTTGTGGAGAAAAAAATGGATTCGTGTTCGAGAAAACTGCTTTCGCAAAACGAATTTCCACGTTTTGCATTTCAAAGCAAACAAAAAAGCAAGAGAGGTTTCTTAAAAATTACGAGAATATAAAGTGCGAAGATAGACTACAGAATGCAGATGTTATTCAAGGTGTTTTAAGTTCCTTACATCTTTATAGAATGACTACGCAATATAATATGCTTAGACTTTCGTCATTTGCTTAAAAATAAATTTATAAATTAAATTGAGTCGCAACGATCGTTTGTTAGGCATACTTAACAGCGTAGATTATATTTCGTATTATCAACGTATACACTTCTCTTCCTTTTGTCACATACAGTTTTTGCAGGTTTTTTTACGAAAACAAATCAAATCAAACCCGTGCTTGATTAGGCTGTTTCATAATCCTATTCAAAATAATTCAGTGAAATGACATACGTACTGGACTTATGAACTTATGGTAATTAGAGATTGGGAAAACAGCACTGGTTAGTAATGAACGGAACCTAGACTCGAGAGGAAACAAATAAATTAATAAGTAAACGATGAATAACTTAACCAGTATTTAAGTTAGTAGATGTAAAAGTAAATAAGTCATTAACTCATAAGTAAATCAATAAAGAAATAAGTAAACCATCAATTAATTAAATGAGCACATTAGGAGACAATGCGAGTGGGAGTCCGAGAAGTATGCCAAAAGGGAGGATGCGGACGAATATCTTTTTTATTTCAGGTTCTAAGCAAACCAAAGACTGGAAGAACAAGAAGACATGACTCCGAACCAGGAAGTAAATAAATAGCGTAGAAAAAGTCTGGTAATTTAGCATGTTCTCATCTTCCAATAGCAGTCTTTTGCCCCTTCACGTTTTTTGTCTTAGACGTACATTATGGTCTCTTATCCACGGCTTGGATGCAATGGAGAAACCATTTGGGGTGAATACCAGAATTCGAAAGGTCAGAAATCGTTAGGATAGGCTTAAAGGTCTTCGGCCTAACCACATAGTATCAAGTTATGAACAATTATATACGTAATATTCACCTATTAAATAAAAAAATATTTTCTAAACGGTTTAAGATATTGAAATGAGGAGTTTCTCAAAGTAACATTACGTAGCAGAGCAAGTAAATAACGTACAGTATTTATTCGTTTTACTCTTATTTACCCATATGTGAAAGTATTTTCGTTTTTTTAAGGAAAATAAACATATTTTTCGCACTTTGGAAAAGTTATCGAAAGGGAATACAGCAATAATGCACTTGTTTACATTTAAGAAGTAATTATGCGCAAAAATTAGTGACCAAAATATCCAAACGCCATCAGCGCGACATCGCGACACGAGAGGTACCGAACGTTTCGTCGGTTGTCCCGCTCCTGAACATGAGCACAGGGTGTCGAATTGCTAAGTTTCTGCTATCGGAAAGCAAAATTACAAAAGGTTCATATTTATTTTGTATTAATGATAAACACTTGCGTTTGTTGCATGTTTCACGTTTTCAGACACAACTGCTGAGGTAGTAAGTTCCGTAAGCGTAGTGGCATGTTTTATGCGG
>JAHLJT010002406.1:182088325-182145359 GCA_031308135.1 Acheta domesticus
CACCCCTTGTTGTTTTGCGTGGCATTATCATGGCACAGGCCCACGTTTATGTTTTAAACACCAATTCGTGGATACGGTTGTATCTTTCAACACGATCGAGCACTTTATACTGCACGGCCTGTGGCAGAGTGGTTACACGACAGTAACATCCCTGTCATGGACTGGCCTGCACAGAGTCCTGACTTGAATCCTATCGAAAACCTTTGGGATGCTTGGAACGCCGACCGTGCCAGACCTCACCGACCAACTTCGATACCTCTCTCAGTGCATCACTCCGTGAAGAATGGGGTGCCATTCCGCAGACACCTTCCAGCACCTAATTGCAAGTCTGCCTGCGAGAGTGGAAGCTGTCATCAAGGCAAGGGTGGGCAAACACCCTATTGAATTCCAACATGACTGAAGGAGGGCGCCACAAACTGCTAAGTCATTTTCAGCCACGTGTCCGGGTACTTTTGATTACTTATGGACCGATTAAAATAAGTTGGTGATTGACAGTTGCGAATGGAAAGGAGCGCCGTTGACAAGTGGCTCGTGGCACTGGCTCGTGATTCCGGGACACGAAATATACACTTCAAGTAAAATCTATGAAAGTAACCAAATCATATACTCATATGTGTGAAGCAATAGCTTCAAAACACAAATGTCAATCACCAACTTATACAGTAATCCCTCGACATCCGCGAATTCGCTATTCGCGAGTCCACCCATTCGCGATTAGAGAAATGCTACCGGTTTAACATTCGCGACTTCGACATTCGCGAGTGTGTATGTTAGTTGTACAATCCTTTTTAAATTTATTTTTTATATATTTTTTGAAAGCGAGCACATTTCATTTATTTTATCAGCGTCATCTGGGAACGGAACTCGACAGACACTGGAGCTCGAAGTATCGAGTTCTGCAAAAATGTTTAAGTTGGAATGTCAATTCACATTAATAGAAAAAGAAAATAGTAAAAAAATCAATTCAGTTGCGTCAAGTTGGAGGTAAGGGTTTTGCTACATGAACAGAAAGCCATTTAGGATGGTGAATCTCTCATTGTAATGATTGCACTGAAGAGTAGATTCGGGAAATAATCAGCGAAAAAACCTCCTCAAATGTAATCAGGAATGGAAGATATACTGCGTCCTGGAGCAACTTCAATGTCAAAACTGTAATTGCCGTTCTAAAACTTCAACAAGCTCTGGTGCATTTGAATATGATCCGAACATGGACATTACTTTGAAATTTAGGGAGAGAAATAGAAGCAGCAACTCTTCCACATTTGGATAGTAGAATGATGAGGGTGATGAAACAAATACCATATCCAATCTCCTTCAACTTTGAAATAAGTTTTAAATATTGTTTTATTTCTTCTCTTTGGGATGTTAATTGAGAATTGTGTGTTTGTATACTGCGATTCCTCTAACTTTTCTCGTCAAGGCCACTCAAATGCTATCTTCGCGATGGAATATGTCACGGCATTTCGAGTCTTTCTCGATCTTGCCGGTAGAAGTCGCGTGATCGCAAGCACTGCTTGATACGGTCGCAATCATGCGAATCTAGCGGAACAACTGAGAAAGATGCGAAATACCGTGACATATTCAATCGGGAAGATGGGATTTGAGAGGAAAAGTTGGAAAAAATCGCAGTTTAGTAGTGCTTACTCAGTTCTACTGCAATTGTATGTCATTTCTTTCATTCTTTGTAAACATTTTTCGATATCCAGGAAACTAACTCACCTTTTTCATTAAAAGATAGACTCAACACATTCGCGAATTTGACATTCGTGATACTTTTCGGGAACCTAACTCTCGCCAATATTGAGAGATTACTGTATTAATCAGACCATAGTGTACTCGCAGCCGCTGCGTCGAGGCCACGTGTGCGCGCGACGGCCCATAAAGGGCGGCGGGGGGCGTTTTTCTCGCGTGCCCGCCCCGCCCCCCGGGGGCGGTGATAGTGATGGCGATGGCGGCGCTGCGCATCACGCTGAATATTTTACGCGCGGGGGTGGGGGGTGGGGTGGCGGGGCGGGGCGCCACACGCACGGATCCATCATCCGCGCGCCACAAATCTTCATTTGTCGCGCGCCGCCGCTAGATGGCACTGCGGGCGGCGCGGTGAGAGCACGCGCGCCTTGGGGCGAGAGCAGCTCCCGCGGATTGGCTGTTGGGGATTCCTGGCAAGCCAAACTGGTCAGGTCACTACTCCCGTAAGTGTAGTGTATGTCTTTCTGCCACGCTGAGGGGGGCAGTTATCTTCCCCCGCTAGGTGGCGAGATCCGGCGCCGACCTTCCGTCACCTAGTGGGGTTTTCCCCAACCAGGTATCTCCCACAAGAGGGGCACCGCCCAGACGGGACAAGCTCTGAGCTCCCGATCGGTCTCCCAACATGTGTGGGAGTGTAGTGCATGTTAGTGTGTGTGTGTGGTGTGTGTGTAAGTGACGGGTGAGGATAGGACAAGGAAGAGGAAGGAAAGATGGCGCGCGGTCCGTGACGCGTTTGTTAGGGTACTGATCGGAATTTGCTGTTGTTGATCTGAGAAACCACGGGAAACTACCGATCAGAAATGTTCTTCTCCAGCCAGTGACAGAACTCAATCTATCTATCTAGCTATACTCGACATTTTTCCGCCGTTAAGAGTCTAAACTAGAACTTCCCGGTCAGAGACGAGTTGATAAGTAGTCCGCTCATACTCTAATTGAAATTCTTCCATTTGGGAACGTGTTGTAATTATTGTTTACAAGAACTGTTAGGATTCTTTTACAAGTAATAGTAATTAATCGTTACACCGTTTCTGTAGATATTGAGATGCAATTAGTAAAGCTGTTTTTGCGTAGAAGTGTACCGGTTCTCTTTTGCTGATTAATAACATGTGAGAGAAGACAGGTCTCTCGTCACAGCGCGATCGTGAATGGTAGGGAGGTGTTTCTACGTCGTTGAAACCGTTATAGAATTTTGATCTGTTGCGTTCTTGCGCTCCAGCAGTCTGTAACTTTGGTCAAGACTTCGCTTTTCTCATGAAAGAATGCGTACGAGGGATCTTTCCATTCATATCGAGGCGCAACTGGAATTGAATTCACAACGGACTAAGTGTTATATGGGTCGCTGAGAGCAAAAGTGGTGTAAGTCAAAAACATAATTTCCGAAAAATGACGTGTAAACCAAAAATGCTGAAAACTAGAATCCTTGGATATAAATGACCTAACGTATTATGAACAGTCAAGGGGATATTCTTTTAACGTACTACAGATATTTTGGACTAAAACATTGCTTATTAAATAATAACTATTTTGTTGACTTACACCACTTTTGCTCTCAACGGCTCATATATATTCATACGAAAAACCATACAAAATAACCGGCTAATAACAGTGTTTGAAGTACTGGCGTTTTATAAGGTAACATTCGTCAATACAAATGTGTTTTTTGATGAGCGTCCCATGTACCTATCTTCCTATGTTCTTATCTCCCCAATGAGGCATACTGCTACGCCCTAAAGCACACATGCAAGAGCCATACGACGTCGCCTCTCCTCCCTTCCGCATGGAGAGCAGCCCCTAATCTTGGCATCGCGTTGGCTCAGCTCTCTGTGCCGCAAGTAGCAGGAAAAGCGCCACCCCGCTGCTCTCGTGCGGTTTATTCACTATGCCGTTCGTCATTGTGACGTTTACGTTGTTTGTTTGCACTTTGTCAGGTAGTATGTCATCCCTGCGCTTACGTCAAGAACGGTCACAATAAAAGCAACGTAGCACCTCTACTGCACCTCATGCGGTGTGAACTCGCGTAGAAATAAACTGGCCTTGAGAAAGACTGAGAGAAAAAAATGCTTTTAGCTTACCTCACCACACAACTAATAGATAATAAGTTAATTGAACGAATCTGTAATATTTGTACTAAACAGGGTACAAAAAAAAACGAAAGGATCTCCTCAGTACTTCCTGTGTAGATGCGAAAGATTATTTCTTAATCGTTTAGAAGAGAGTTTGACTCGAATCTACAATATGACATATAATACCGGATATATGTATGATATGACAAGAAGTGTTTTATTCCGGGACAGGATTTTATCTCAGGCGGAGTCTAAACTATGTCGAAGAGTACGCTGAATTAATTGCAGGTAAACAGATGTGTTAATGAAAGAGAATTGAACTCTACGGGAGAATTTCTTATTGGGTTTCCAGCAATTTTAGTGGATTCGTTTTAAATATTTAGATTTTTATTTATGAATGTTTTAAATTTATATTAAACATCCAGACTTATGTTTATTTTTATTGATTGTAATTGAACGTTTTGCTCATTTCTTACCATTGTCAGACGGTATTTCCTAATGTTATTTTCCCCCATGCTCGCATACTTGTTAGGCGGGTTACAATATTTTATCAATTATCTGTCTGCGGCAAATATCAAATGCTATCACAGTTGCTCGACTAATATTGCTACCTGGTCCTGATAGAAGAAAATTATTTCAAAAAATAATTCGCTATGCCAGGTTGTAATTGACTCACTTCCAAAACAATCATATTCAATTTAAAAAAAGTAAAAATTGTAACTTGAAATTCACCAATTATGCTATTAATGTATCCTTTATTTGAGTCAATGAAGCAAATTATTTCTATGTTCCTCACGTGAAGTACGAAATCACGCTATACTAGCGCAGATACGTCACCATCTACATCTTTATCATGAATACCACGAGAGTAGCTCGTGCTAATAGGTTCGTCTAGAGCACTAGGCACTCCAGTACTTCAAAGGAACATGAACATAAATATACCTTATCGCAGTTTTTCGTCAGCGTAAACATAGAAATTTCAATATCCATTTAGGCGATGTTCGTGAGAGTAACCATTAATGCTCCCGATAATAACGTGGCGTCTTGTGAGCGGAGTTGCGAAGTTGGTCGCAGCACAAGGGATACTGACCTGATTACTCTCTTACACGAAGGCTCACATGGGGACGGACTTGCGGCTTAAACGCCGCTCTTTTCATCTCGAGGCAGTTGACATAAACAACACTGTGAAATGGTATAACTATACGTCACGGTACACATCTGTAGACCAATCATATGCTAAGATACTTTCTATCGGCTCCTACCCTTCTATAAAATACTCATTAATTTATATTCTATTTGGTCCATGTATTGAGAACAGTTTGTTATTTATTATTCATTTTATGAAATATATAATAATTCAATATATTGTACATTTAATGTCGCTACAATTTCAAGGATATTATTTTTCTCATCTTCGGGATTATATGTTCATTATGAAAAACTTTCATTGCAAATGTCTCAAATGTCTATAAAATAACGTTGCTATTCTCTTACAGTAGGAATTTTGTTGAATCCATTACGTTTCCTAGAGGACAACTGAAAATACCTTTGATCCTTGACACTAGCGTTCATAATGGTGCTCAGAGACCCACCGATTATTCTTTTCTAAAGGTTCAAGGTTTTTAGGAATCTGTAAATCATTGATATTGTTTCGGAGGCGCATTTGTTCAAAATAGGAACAATTTATCACAAAGATTGTTGATAATGTGATTTTGTAATAACTAGAGCATCTGCGGGTGTGGGTAAAAAATTACGGGACTATCGCTGGGAAAACTGAATAATTTAGAATGCATTGGTTAGCACATTTCGGTCGGTGCGTGACAATTCCTGGGCTGAACTGTCCGCCCACCTGGCACTGTCCTTGCGGTAATCCCGCTAAATTAATGGGAAGTTCCATGCTACACCAGTGTGTCATGGGGGCGCAAACTCCAAGTTCGCGGCGTCCCATCTTAAAAAAAATCAAATCAAATCAATCAATGAAAATGGGAATGGAAGACAGTAATTGAATCATTGTTTCCCCGCGCCTTGATGCATGTGACAGTCTTCCGCCGCCCGGGCCAGGTTTGCATCAGCTACGCCCTCGCCGCCGACACCGGTGACGTCACTATCATACCACGTCACCGCCGCCACCAACACCATCGCGCCGTCGCCGCCTGTATCTCTCCCCACCGCCTACGTCCGCCCCCCGCCCGCCGTCCAGCTAGCCGCTGCCCGCCCCCCTTGCGCCCGGCCCGGGGTCTGAAACCCGGGGTCAGCGGCCAGAAACACGGGTGGACAGGCGGCGACAGAGCTGGTGGAGTGTTGGCCAAGGCGAAGGAGCTATGGTGGACTGGGAATCATGAAGCATCCCACGGGCGGGGAAGGGCATTTTTCAACGCTTTCTGCATTTGGAGACCCTCTACTAGACAGCTGTGTGAATGTTGTAGGAGCTGTGGATGCTGTGGACAGTGGATGTGGGTCGACAAGCCCAGCCATGTGTGCCTCGTAACCTTTCAATGTTACATTCAATTGGTTTTGTCTTTCTGTGTTAGTCAGTAGCATCGCTTGGTCCGTGTGTGGCCTTTAATTTTGGTGTTTCGCACATTGCAAGAGTGTTTGTGAAATTGTTAAAGTTTTTTTTAGTATTCTTTGACATGGCATTTTAGTAAACAGTTGCAGCATTTGAGTCTGATTTAATATAGTTCAGGATCATTGCTATGTGGTATGAAGAAAAAATTGCCTCTTTTGATGTAAAGATACCCGTTAAATAGGATTTGTCATTAAATGCAAATATTAATGGGTTCCGGAATCCAAACGCCTAATTACTTACATAAGCTTTTATTTTTTGGTATTGCTCGGGTTAATCATGTTTATTTGTGAATGTGAAGTTTGTGTGAAAAGTGGTATTTAAAAAGTTATCTTTTTAAAGTCCGTATGCCAAATAAGTAAATTTTAGAAGTCATTTTTTTCTCGATGTGCTTGTAATGTTTTTCACGAATGTAACCTATTTCTATTCCATGTTGCGATTAGAAGCAATGGTTGACTAACTAAAAGTAGTTTCAAGAAAGGGACACTTGTTAATTTAGGCAATGAACTTCCATGCAGTGAGGTACAGTAAATGTAAATTAAAAAAAAAATAAGCGATTAAAGATAATTTAGTTTCAATTGTCCCTTGATTAAAATTAATTAATTTTAACATTTTTAAAAGTATTTATAATACATGTAAACGTTGTTCTCATCATCACAATTTTCGTCCATTTTGAATGATGAAAATTGCTCATAACCGAAAACTTGTACACGTGTTCAAAGTAATGGCTGACTTACCATCTTTGTGTCATGTAACAGCTGCTCGTTCAACGGCCACATTTCCAGTAATGCAGAGAGTCACTGTGGTGCCTCGGACCTCTTCTAACTGAGGAATTAGACATTCTGGGAACCAGTCTAGTCATATGCTTACTTCTTCTTTGGTCGTGTTCTTCCATAAACGGAAGTGAGGTGACCCATCTAGATGGGTCCGCAATATTATCATGACGGGTTTTGCTGGGAGGATGTAATCAGGGTAGTTTCCCGTTGCTATTCCTGATGATACTGAACGGAATGATATGGTGACGATGTCGGGTGAAGGGACTAAGATGATGATGGGAGGTGCTAGGTGGAAAGGTGGGAGACGGCAGGTGATCAGGTGCGAGGTGATCGTGGCATTTGTAACAATCCCAGCTTTCGCCTTATGACCGAGAGGAAACCACGAAAAACCCCATTCAGGATGGCTGGCCCGGGCATCGAACCCGCCCCTCCCGACTTCAAAGTCAGCGCGCTACGCACTGAGTCACTTTGCTCGGTATCTGCTTACTTAAAATTTCCTAAACAAAAACATTTTTTTTTTACTTTCGACCAGCTTTTCGGAATCTTGCCCTCAATGTGCGTCGGCGTGCATGTTGCTGCGCGGCACAAGCCCCTGGCGCAAGGGTTGCCAACCGTCCTCCACTGACGACAATTGTCCTCTCGTCCTCCTTTGTATTTTAAATGTACGCCTTTTAGTGAATTTTTAACATTTGTTGTCATTTATTTTATCACATGACGCTAACGTTTATTGTTTAATTTAGAAAAGAAAACATGAATATGAAATTTCTTTTTCTGAACGCTGGCACACGAACGCACGAAAGTGTCTCTGTCTAGCGACTAAAATAAAAAAAGACACGCTCAGACCGTCTTCATCTGAGTTTTATGAACGAATCTTTTCACTTGAATCCCAAATGGAGAGAAGAAAAAAATAGGGATGATGTTAGTCTAAATTAAATATTTATAAAAAGAAATGTGTTGATGCGTTTTTTACTTTCTCACCTTACGAATACTTCGTAAGGTGAGAAAAGAGAAATGTATGTTATCGTGCGCCAGAAAAAGGTGAATTTTCCACAGAAAAACTCTCATTGTCGGGCTCTGATAAAGACAAAGTGCACACAAAATCCTGTGCTAAATTTAAGAAAAACATCCTCTATTTCGTGATATAGTCAGAATCCATGTTTTGATGTCTCTTGATACCGAAAAATAGATTGACGGCAAAACGTCCGTTTGTCTGTCTGTTCGTCTGTGGTCAACGTTATCGCCTAAACCGTTCAGCTGATTTTTTTTAAAACTAATATTTCGCAATCGTTTTGGCTGATGCCGATATTTTAATTTCGGGGGGTACTTTACATGAAGCCCATCGTTTTTTACTTTACGTACTTTACGTACGGAGTAATATACGTAGTATAGGGAAAGTTATGTAATGATGCGCGAAAAAATGGCGAGTTTTCCCCTTTATTTCGTTGCCGAGCCGTGATCACAAAAAAGTGGATAAAACCAGTTCCTAAATTAAGAAAAAAATCCTCTAACACGTGGTGTAGCCAGAAACCCTGATTTCTAGGCCCTTGATACCGAAAAACCAATTGAAAGGAAACCGTCCGTCTGTCTGTCCGTCTGTGAACACTGCTAGCGCCTAAACCATACGTACGATTTCTTCCAAAATGGATATTCCACGGTCGATCTGGTTCGAATAGAATCTTTGAGATTATGAAAAAGATTCTATAAAACTTTCTTAAAACGGTAAAAAATTTTTAAAGTTAATTGCCATACAGGACTTGGTTTTTGTGTTCTTAAATATTATAAAATTAATATTTCCGTTTTACCATTAGGAAACCAAAAACTCAAGAAAATGTCGAAAAAAAAAAAATGTAATTTAGGCGGCGATAGATGGCAGCTTGCACAAGTACGTGGCAATTTCGAATACCTAGCGCAGACCCAAGGAAATAGAAAGCTAATACGGGAAGGTCTGTGCCGTTCTGTAGCACCTGTAGTCCTTTTCGAGCTCTTTTCTGCAGTTCTTTTCGCTCTCTCCTGCCCTTTGCGTGCGCATTGTTGGCAGCCCTACCTGGCGCGTTGAGTCGCTCCTCTCGTGGATCTTCATCGCCGCCGCGAGGCGTCGCAGATGGCGCTGGCGGCGCGACGGTGCGTGATGGAGAGAGCGATCAGAAATTAGGGCGCCGAGGAGGG
Source organism: Acheta domesticus (assembly GCA_031308135.1). Lineage (NCBI taxonomy): Eukaryota > Metazoa > Arthropoda > Insecta > Orthoptera > Gryllidae > Acheta > Acheta domesticus. The sequence continues at coordinate 182,097,646 of JAHLJT010002406.1, forward strand.
GCGCCGAGAATGGAAATATACAGGGTGATTCAGAACGGTCTTCAGGCCTCGGAGAGGGGCTGCGGCACGGGATAGGCTGTTCTTGGGAAATCGTAAGGGTATTCGTGGCAGCTGAGAAAAATATACGCCTTATGGTAAAAAACAAAAAACAAAAATCTTTCGATACAAACGATCACAGTTGGACAGTTCGGATCTACGAAGGGAAAATGTCTGAAACAAGAAAGGACTGAGGCACGTGATATGCTATTCTTGGGAAATCGTAAGGGTATTCGTGGCAGCTGAAAACAATATGCGCCCTATGGTTTAAAAAGATCTTTCGATACAAACGATCATACTTCGATAGTTTGGGTCTAGGAAGGGAAAATATCTGAAACAAGAAAGGAATGCGGTACGTGATATGCTGTTCTTGGGAAATCGTAAGTGTGTTCCTGTAAGCTGTAAAAAATAACGCATTCTACGGTAAAAAAAAACAACTTTCGATATTCGGACATTGTATCGTACCGTAAGACAGTGTTTCATGTGATGACACTCTCCGTTTTGTATCTAGAGTGGACTGACGTCGCACATTGCGAGCCAATCGTCAAAGTAATACGATAAAATTGTTAGTGATGACATAAATGCGCCCCCAAAGTTCATTAGTTATGTTTCAAATATAATTTAAATCGTTTGAGCTGTCTAAGAAAAGTAACCGTACAAACGTTGTTATTTCTATTTGCATTTGACACAATGTTGCGACGTTTGTTTTATTAGATGTTAAGAAAAACGATTGAATTATCTTTTAACGTGACAGATTGAGAGATAAAAAACAACATTTTACCAAACTATGCTTTTTTATCTGTGGGGCACTTTGAGAAACTCATTTACGATTTAGTGCTCATGAACATAAAACTAGTTCAAATGAGTTGAGAAAACGATTTGTCTGGTATCAATATTTTTTTGTAATTTTGTACATGTTTATATTAGACAACATGTTTTTCCCAAATGATTACAAGACATGAACCTCACGAGAAATGTTATTAATGAGTCGAATTGAGTTTGTTGCATGTTTTATTTGTGGCATACAACATTTTTACCGATCGTCCGCAGCAATATTTAAAGAAACCTAGGCATAAAGGTTTATGCGTTTAATACCTGATTTAACTTCGGTTTTTTTTCTTGCCACACGGGGGGTGTCAATAAAACGGAATATCCCACGGTATTTCGCGCCGTTCTCGGTTGTGCCGTTAGGAGTCGCATGATCGCGACTGTATCGAACAGTGCTGGCGATCATGCAACTCCTGGCGGCACAACGGAGAACGACGCGAAATACCGTGAGATATTCCATTTCGTTGACCCCCTCGTGCGCCAAGAAAGAAAAACCGAAGTATATTTGTGGTCCACAATGTCTTTTACCGATCGCCCGCAGCAATAATAAAATAAAACTAGGCATAAAGACTTTTACATTTGATGCCTGCTTTATTTGTGGTCTACAACGTCTTTCACCGATCGCCCGCAGCAATAATAAAATAAAACTAGGCATAAAGGCTTTTACATTTGATGCCTGCTTTATTTGTGGTCTACAACGTCTTTCACCGATCGCCCGCAGCAATAATAAAATAAAAGTAGGCATAAAGGCTTTTACATTTGATGCCTGATTTATTTGTGGTCTACAACGTCTTTTACCGATCATCCGCAGCAATAATAAAATAAAACTAGGCATAAAGGCTTTTACATTTGATGCCTGCATTATTTGTGGTCCACACCGTCGTTTACCGATTGCCCGCAGCAATAATACAATAAAACTAGGCATAAAAGCTTTTACATTTGATGCCTGCTTTATTTGTGGTCTACGACGTCTTTTACCGATCGCCCGCAGCAATATTTACATAAACCTAGGCGTAAAAGCGTAACGCGTGCGCGCCGAATGAGCTCGTCGCCCGATGGCCGCACGGCGTCGCGGGGCGCAGTCGTCCTGCCGCCGCCGCCGCCCACGCGCCCGCAACTTTCGCAATAACCGCGCGCGCGCGCGCCGCCCAAGGAATTCGCAGCCGCGGGCTGCTTGCCTATGCATGGCGGGCAGCGGCGCATTTAAATTAATAAACAAGAAGGGCCGGCGGGCCGGCTGGCCGGCCGAGCGGCTGTGCGCGCGATGCGGTGCGGAGCGGAGTGTGGAGTGTGGATTCGGCCGCGGTCGCCCTGAGGTCTGCACCGGCCGCCGTCCGCCGCCCTCTCCGCGCCTGTGTCGGCTGTTCCGAGCCGCGGGCGACTCTTCAACCCTAGACCGCTGCCCCTTTTTTCTACGTCATTAATGCTTACCTAGGGTTTTCTGAAACTCCACGTATATATGCAATTTTCTTATGCGATGGTTTTAAATATATAATATTGAAATTATATAATATATAATATTGAAATTAAAATTATTTTTAGGAAGCTTTAACTTTCTACTTTGTGATAGTTAATTCGAAAATGAAAAACAGTAGAGAGTATTACGAAAAATAAAATAAATGGTATGTCAGATGTAAAAAACAATAAAAGGTATCAGTCATACCAGTAGTAAACAATTTTTCCCAAGCCTTTACTTTCTTTGCTGCTCCCTTTGCTCCAGGAAATCCCAAAACAGTATTACGAGAATGTGTTCTGGTGGATGGCGATGGGTTACAAGACCACATACGACCATTCTTACATTTGATCACGGGCACCGGAGTAGTGGAATCATGGTCATTGTCTGATGCAATTTCCTATGATACACAATCGTCACCAGCCTCTACACAATCATCTTCATCATCATAATTTCATTCACTGTCATACAAAGGATCATCTTCATCCAAAATTTAATTTACGAAGCCACTAAAACGTTCATTGTAACAGACGTAACCATGCTTTCACTGTAACTTTAAACAAAATCAATGAGCACTACTGCTCCCTGGGGTGTCTTGTCACCCCCAACTACTCCAAACAACTGACAGATACAAGTACAGGCTTCGCACACACAGGCACATGAACAAAAATATCAGTTGTAAGTATAGATGAGTCCCTAGCCATCTGAGTGCGTGCGCAACGAAATACAAAAGAAAAACCAAACGTCTGGGGCGACGCATCACCCCGGGAGCATTCTAGGGTTAAAGACGATGTTTGCGGCAGTCGAAAACATGATGCAAGTAATTGGGCACAAAACGGTACTTTAAGGTCGCTTTTCAACATCGTGGTCATATAGCGACCAGTGTGACATTTTAAACTGGAGGAAGAACGGTAGGGAGAACACGTAAGGACAACACAAACATTCTTGTTCGAGGCGGGATTCGAACCCGCGACTCTTCAAGCCGAGGCAGCTACGGACTTGCAGCCTTTACGACCTCGGCGATACAGACCGGTGGTACAACTTTGTGACAGGTTATGCAGCTATAACCCAATCATGTTTAAGAGAATAATATTCCTATAATTATGTAATAAAATCCTCCTATTATCCTATATTTGGAATCTCGTAGAGTTCAGTATATTTCTTCTAGAAACCTAGAGATGATCGTTCGCTTAAGGAGGGATATGGGAAAAAAAAATATTTTCAGTTTTTATTCTCGTATTATTCCCTGTAGTTTTTAGTATTTTCTTCCAAAATTTTAGACCGATCAGAGCGCGGTAAGACCTTTCAAATTTAAATATCATTCCGGCCGGCGGCCACGTTAAAAGGTGTTGTCATGGAGATATTTGACATGCACTCGGAAATCTCTTATTTTAGGAGGGTGTGGTTAGTTCCTGCGTTGCAAACTTGTGTTTACATGTTTTGAAGCGTGCTTTTCTTGTGAACCCAGTTGTACGTGTTGACAGGGTTTCTTTTGAAATAGTGTGTGACGAATTCATTAAAGTGAAATAAAAAAGCACCCAATTTACACAATTCGAATGCTTTTTTATTTCTCGCTTAAATTTTCTATTTGACGAAATATGTTCGTTTCTTTTGTAAATAATAAACAATTTACATGTTCCTGGAGTGTATCTATGCTTCGATAATGCATATTTTTGCCTAAAAACCATTATTTCAAACCAACTTTTGAGTGCTAATAGCGACTCAACCATTCGGAATATCAACGTACTTTATTAGAGAAAATATGCTTAGATTTGTCTTAAGACCTTATTTTCGAAGTTTCGACGTTTCCTCCCCGGACACTCTGTATAAACGTCACATGCAGACTTTGGGAACATTCAGCTTTGAAACGACACCTTATTTGCGAAGTTAACATTTCAGAAGAAATTCTTGACAAACCAATCTGAACTTATCCATTCAAACGGCATGGAGCATTTCGATGATGGCCACCAGCTTGTGAAGTTTAGGACGAGGGCTATGCGTAGATGCAATGTGTATCCTATTGATGCTGTTGCAGTGTCTTGCGATGTTTGTAGACAGTTCCAGATTTTGGATAAGTAGGACGGAAGAAAGGCAGCCGAACTACAAGAGCTATTAACGACATTAAACTGAAAAACATCAAATAATGACGCGATTGAAATACAGTAACCGATGCGTTAACAGAGGCTTAGAACTTTCAAGTCAGTTATTTGTGTTATGAGCTGTGCCAGGAAACACTTTCCGTAAACCTTCCTTTTATAAGGAAACAAACGGGAAATACAATTGCTTGAAACAATTGTACTCATACCCCATCTTTAGCTGCAATTAACACTTTTTTATTGTTTTTCTTAACGACGACGAACAGTTAATTCCTTCAAGGACGCACGCCGATTATAGTGGCTTTTGTTTCTTCAGTTTTGTTGCGTTAAGTCGATATAACAGAACAATATTACGAAACAAGAGAATGGGCAACAAATACACAATAACAATTAGTACATTTTATTCTGGCGTATGAAGAATAATTTCAATACAAACGCAAGGCAGGCTGAGAAGGCTCAAGACATCAACTGATGTCACTGCAGTGCCTCTAACCGGGAGGTCCTAGGTTCGAGTTCTGACTGTGAAGGACACTAACTACATAGCTAAGTCGAATTCAGTCGCTGTCTGGAGGATAGTTTTAGTGGACGACTGCTCTGATCAGTAAACGGTTTCAGTGTGGAGCAGGAATCAACAAACGGTCCACGGACCGCGCGCGATTTTTCCTTCGCCTTCCTTGCCCTATTCTCCCCCCTCACACTCACTTACTCTCTAATGTGCACTACACTGCCACACATGTCGGGAGCTTAGAAGCACCGCCCCGGCTGGGGCAGGCATAAAACATGCACTACGCTTACGGAACTTACTACCTCAGCAGTTGTGTCTGAAAACGTGAAACATGCAACAAACGCAAGTGTTTATCATTAATACAAAATAAATATGAACCTTTTGTAATTTTGCTTTCCGATAGCAGAAACTTAGCAATTCGACACCCTGTGCCCATGTTCAGGAGCGGGACGACCGACGAAACGTTCGGTACCTCTCGTGTCGCGATGTCGCGCTGATGGCGTTTGGATATTTTGGTCACTAATTTTTGCGCATAATTACTTCTTAAATGTAAACAAGTGCATTATTGCTGTATTCCCCTTTCGATAACTTTTCCAAAGTGCGAAAAATATGTTTATTTTCCTTAAAAAAACGAAAATACTTTCACATATGGGTAAATAAGAGTAAAACGAATAAATACTGTACGTTATTTACTTGCTCTGCTACGTAATGTTACTTTGAGAAACTCCTCATTTCAATATCTTAAACCGTTTAGAAAATATTTTTTTATTTAATAGGTGAATATTACGTATATAATTGTTCATAACTTGATACTATGTGGTTAGGCCGAAGACCTTTAAGCCTATCCTAACGATTTCTGACCTTTCGAATTCTGGTATTCACCCCAAATGGTTTCTCCATTGCATCCAAGCCGTGGATAAGAGACCATAATGTACGTCTAAGACAAAAAACGTGAAGGGGCAAAAGACTGCTATTGGAAGATGAGAACATGCTAAATTACCAGACTTTTTCTACGCTATTTATTTACTTCCTGGTTCGGAGTCATGTCTTCTTGTTCTTCCAGTCTTTGGTTTGCTTAGAACCTGAAATAAAAAAGATGATCGTCCGCATCCTCCCTTTTGGCATACTTCTCGGACTCCCACTCGCATTGTCTCCTAATGTGCTCATTTAATTAATTGATGGTTTACTTATTTCTTTATTGATTTACTTATGAGTTAATGACTTATTTACTTTTACATGTACTAACTTAAATACTGGTTAAGTTATTCATCGTTTACTTATTAATTTATTTGTTTCCTCTCGAGTCTAGGCTCCGTTCATTACTAACCAGTGCTGTTTTCCCAATCTCTAATTACCATAAGTTCATAAGTCCAGTACGTATGTCATTTCACTGAATTATTTGAATAGGATTATGAAACAGCCTAATCAAGCACGGGTTTGATTTGATTTGTTTTCGTAAAAAAACCTGCAAAAACTGTATGTGACAAAAGGAAGAGAAGTGTATACGTTGATAATACGAAATATAATCTACGCTGTTAAGTATGCCTAACAAACGATCGTTGCGACTCAATTTAATTTATAAATTTATTTTTAAGCAAATGACGAAAGTCGAAGCATATTATATTGCGTAGTCATTCTATAAAGATGTAAGGAACTTAAAACACCTTGAATAACATCTGCATTCTGTAGTCTATCTTCGCACTTTATATTCTCGTAATTTTTAAGAAACCTCTCTTGCTTTTTTGTTTGCTTTGAAATGCAAAACGTGGAAATTCGTTTTCCGAAAGCAGTTTTCTCGAACACGAATCCATTTTTTTCTCCACAAAACAACCACTTTATCAGCGTGTGTGCGGCTGGATACGTTGAGGCCCGCGCGACGAGCTGTGACAGCATTTAGAGTAAGATTACGCGGCCTGGATCTTCCTCAAGAAGAGGCGGGAGACGCTGATGAGTTCATGCATGTCAAACAGGGCCCAGTATGTGCTCGGAGGGGCTTTGCAGGGCTTAGCCGCTCTGCGCTTGCCACGCCAGTCGACGGTTTTCCCGCCGCGCTCGACCAATGAATATACATATTCGTTTCTTACTGTCCTTGGAGTTGACTGCGCCGTGTGAATGGCACGTGGCGGAAATGTGGAAATTATTCAAATTAACACGTCGTAACTACGCGTTTCTCATTCTGAAGCGTGCCTGCAAAACATTGGTCAGTCGGGAAAAGATGATAATAAAATCTAAGCTGAAATAATAAAATGTCTACGTGGTGTATTAGCTGCATTACACGGTGCCAAATAACATGCAAAAAGCTCTTTAAGAGATATTGTGTTACAGAAACATAATTTACATTTAATTTATTGTTATTATTATTAGTAGTAGTAATAGTAGAAGTGTTATTATAAATTGCCATTGGATGTTCATTTGTCCAAGAAGCTAGCATTTATTGTAGAATATTTTAAAGCATTCTGAAGAATTCTTATTATAACTTACTTGAGTGTTGTTAGTTGTAATAACTGTCACCAGAGTGGTTGCGGAAAACATAGTCAACGAAGAGTGACGTATGATTTATATTGTAACCTTGTCTGTGATGAAGAACACAACAAATTTTGGGCTAAATCAAATGTGCCTTGTGAATCAGAGGTGCTTCAAACCCAGTATTATCGTCCACGCCGCGTGGTTCCGAGGCACAACACGCTACGATGCTCTGTTTATCAAGCAATATACTCTAAGACCTTGGGAACAGATTAGTATTCTTGGCGTACCTGAATCTACAAAATATATTCATCAAAAATTAAAAAAAAACACAGCATCTACCAGCAAAGTCCAGAATAAATTATATATTTCTTTTAATAATGTGGTAAATTAGATCAACTAGCGTAACTGTTGTACTCCGCTTAAAATAGTAAGTTCCTTCAAGTTCACAAGTTGGCAGGGGATATATTTTTAATTTTTCTTTATGTATATGATAGAAGAAAAAATAAAGAACAAGTAGTCCTACAGACCGGCACAGACTTTTTCGTATTAGTTTTCTGTTTTTTTTGCTCTGGGCTAGCTATTCGGACTTGCCGCATACTGTTTCCAGCTGCCACCTGTAGCCGCCCAAAATATATTTGTTTACATTTTCTCAATTTCTAGGCACGTATAGCACACAATATTGCACGAAAACTAACATTTTCGCAAAAATGTAAATGGGTTTAATGAAATCGATCACTACGGAGGACGAATTTTATTTGAAGGAAAGATCTATCATTAATTTTCTAGTTGTAGACGCAGGAAAAAGTTTGCAATTTTTGGAAATTCAGTTACACGACAAAATGGGACATATACCACCTTAATAAGTGTATTGCAGTCTATTTTTACGAGAAATATAAAGAAAAGAATACCGAGGGTCTTTGTATCCACTCAAGCCAGTCAATCAAGCAAGGGATCAAACCAGTCGTCCAAGCGAGTCGATCAAGTAGGGGATCCACTCAAGCAAGTCGATCAAGTAGGGGATGTACCCAAGTCAATCAAGTTGGGGACTCACACAATCAAGTCGATCAAGTAGGGGCTCCAGTCAAACACGTTGATCAAGCAGGGGATCCAATCAAGCAAGGCGATCAACTAGGAGATTTACTCAAGCAAGTCAAATAGGGGATCCGCTCAAGCAAGTCGGTCAAGTAAGAGATTCAGTCAAGAGAGTCAGTAAAGTAGGAAATGTTATCAAGCACGTCGATCAAATAGAGGATCCACTCAAGCAAATCGGTCAAGAAGGGGATCCACTCAAGGAAGTCGATAAAGCAAGGGATCCACTCACGCAAGTCGATCAAGTAGGTGATCCACTTGGTAGCACATTTTGGTCGGTGCGGACAAGTTCCTGTGACTTCCGCCCATCTGGGCACTCTTTGTGGTACTCCCGCCAAATTATGGGAGTTCCATGCTACACCAGTGTGTTATGGGGGCGCCAACTCCAAAGTTCGTGCGTCCCACTTAAAAAAATAATTAATTAATTAAGACATTAATTAATAATTGTTCCCCCGCGCCTCTACGCATGGGGCGCTTGCTTCCGCAGCGCGGCTTCACCAACGCCGCCGACACCGATGACGTCACGTCGACATTACCGCCGCCGCCGCCGACGTTACCGGCGCCGCTGCCACCACCACCACCGCCGTCGCCGCCCGTATCTCTCCCCGCCTCGTCCGCCCCTCCTCCGGCCGGCCGGCTAACCACCCCCTGCGATCCGCTCGGGGTCAGACTCGGGGCGGTGTCAGAGCTAGGTGGTTGGCGGGAGAGAGTGCTGGTGGAGTTGGGCCACGGCGCAACGGGCAGTGCGGTGGACAGCTTATCGTTCCACACGGGAATGCTAAAAAACTTTGGCGTGAAGCATTCCCGTCGGCGAAAGGCATTTTTCCTATCTGCATTGAGACCCTCTACTAGACAGCTGTGTAAATAGGAGGAGCTGTGGTACTATGAGAGTAGTCTGGTTTGAAAAATCTAGGCATGTGTGCCTCGTAACCTTCAATACATTCTGCAATGTTTACTTTAATTTAATTTTTCTTACTGTATTAGTCAGGTAGCATCGCTTAGTCAGTGTGTACCTTTCATTTTGTGTTTTCATAGCATTGCAAGAGTTTTGTGAAATTGTTAAAGTTTTTTTGTATTCTTTGACCACTAAAGTAAGTCTATCAAGCAGTGGATCTACTCAAGCAAGGCGATCTCGTAGGGGATCCACTCAAGCAAGTCGATAAAGCAGGGGACCCACTCAAGCATGTCGATCAAGTAGGGGATCCACTCAAAGAAGTCGATCAAGTAGGGCGTCCACTCAAACAAGGCGATCAAGTAGAGAATCCACTTAAGCAAGTCAATCAAGTGAGGGATTCACTCAATCAAGTCGATCAAGTAGGGGATTGTATCAAGCAAGTCGATCAATCAGGGGATCCATTTACGCTAGTCGATAAGTAGGATATTTTATCGAGTCGGTCAAGCACGGGCTCCACTCATGCAAGTCGATGAATCGGGGGATACATTCTAGCAAGTTGATCAAGTGAAGGATCTACTCATGCAAGTCAACAATATTGGATATCCACTGAAGATAATCGATTAAGTAGGAGTTTGATCTCCTAATTTCAAGGAAATTGATGACGCAAATTAGAATATTTGACCGAATCTTTGCTGAAAACGAAAATACTGACATACTCAAAACACAAACCAAACCTAACAAAACGGATTTTTTCTTAACTGTACACAATAATCCATTCTTTGAAAATATTGTTTCTTTCTTCTTTTTGACCTCGAACATCGATGGTGTACATAAATCTCGTCCGTCTGCGCTAATCACGTTGTACACAGTAAATATTAGAGGGAGAGAATCTAATTCTAAGTGTGACGTCACAAAGATGGCCACCGGCACCAAGGGCTGAAATATATATGGCATTGGTAGTATCGATAATCGACGGGCGAACAAAAATGTAATAGAATGTCCAGAAGTATCTTATCCAATCATTGCAGTATGAGAAACTTTTCTTTGAGAACTTTGGTCTCAACATTATTTGTTTTAGAGCCTTAAAAAGTTTCGTTAAGGAGTTATTAAAATTTATTGAACAGATTTGGACACTGCTGTCGCGTGTTACGTGTTACATTTGAATTGAATATTTATTTGTGTTTTTAAAACAAATCCATGATACACTCATCGTAATAAAAAAGCTGCACACAGAAGGACAAGGCGGATTCCGATCATTGTTTGCAGGCATGTAGAGAGTACCACGCATACAAAATTATTACACTTTCGCAATTTGTAGGACCAACATTTATTGCACTACATGGCCACAGATGGTGCATGTTAGTACAGCGTGAGTCTGCCATTTTGGTGCACACACGCGTTCAGACGTTGCGGCATGGAGTTGTGCATGTCTGGAATGAAGTCATGTGGTAGTCCATCCCATGCAGCTTGCTTCTGAGCGCGCAGTCCTTGGACATTGGGTGGCAGGGGTGGGATCCTGATCGCACGCTTCATAGCACCCCAAACTTTCTCGATCGGGGCCCGGTCAGGCAATGCTGCTAGCCATGGCAGAGTATCAACGGTTGCAAGGCATGCTCGGGAGATGACTACGGTATGCGGACGCGCGTTGTCCTGTTGAAATAGGGCATGGGCGTGGGCGTTCACGAACGGCAGAGCTACCGGTTGCAGGATCTCCTGAATGTACCGTTCGCCTGTCACTGTACCTCCGAGGAACACTAACGGTGAACGGACACCATTGGATATCACACCCCACACTATCACACCAGGCTGGTGGGACGTGTGATGGGGTACCACGAACCGCTCGTCGTGGCGCTCCCCACCTCGTCTCTAGACACGGACCATGTGGTCGTCGCCATCAAGGTAGAAGCGGAACTCGTCGCTGAAGATGACCCGCTGCCAGTTTGCATGGCCCCAGATCCATCGTTCGCGACACGGGCGAGTCTGTAGCGACGATGCTGGGGTGTGAGTGGCAGGCGGCGTAACGGTCGGCGTGCGGCGAGCCATGCGTTGTGCAGCCTCCTGCCAATGGTACTGGCACTTACAGGATATGACAGTGCAGGCTGCACTGCCCGCTGAATATCACTAATCGTTACTGGTGGATCTGTTCGCGCGTGGCAATCCGACGTCCTCTCTCCTCATGGGGCATGGTGGACGTCCAGATCCTGTATTTCGTGTGTGTATGCTTTCCTCAATCCATTGCCGCCAACAGCGAGCGATGGTGGTGTCCGTACGACCGGGACGGCGACAGAACCAACCAACCTCCCGCACACACACGATGCAGCCTAACTGGACATAAGAGCGCGTTTAACTGGACAACCGGTTGTCGAATGCGTCACCGAGACACAGTGTACGGGCAGATGACACTCTAGAAACGCTACCCGATGTCGCCACGGCCTGCGCGGCCGTTTGAAGATCTAGACCGTTGGGCGCGACGTCACTCACCTACCACCTACCCCCTACCCCGCAGTGCGCGGCCGACCGTGAAAACAAAATCATTGGTTTAGCGAATGGTGTTTGCAGTTTGCAGCGGATCAGTAGTAGGATCCTTACGGGTGCAGCTTTTTTTATGACGGTGAGTGTGTTTTTGCAGTCAAAATGCAATTCCTCATGTCTCCGTGAAATTCTCTTTGTTGAAGAGACATCATTTATAAAGATTGGTTGCGTGTGAGAACCGAAAAGGGAACGTATACTACTGAAATAATATACTAGATATTTCACTTTTTTCTAAATATAATGATCCTCTTTATGTTATATCTTATACACAATAATTATGACATTGAACTTTTATTCGAAAATTATAAAGGAAAAAGAGTTCATAAGATATTCACCACGCACCTGTAGATGAAGTTTTGTTTCTATCAGGCCGCATGGTGAATCACTGATTCACATTTCAAAATGGCCGTTACATTTTATAAAAACTAGTTACGTTTTCCAAATATTTAATAATATATCTCTTATGTAACTTATAACACTTATAAACTAAAAGTTAGGCCTGAAGAGAAAACATATTTGACAGCATTACGGCGGCCAACGTGTTAATATAACTAGAAATGTCTTCCTTTTTCCATTCGATACCAAGAAGCATTGGGCGATGGTAAGCAAGTAACTCAAGACGTTCAAATTCTTACGAAAAAGCAGAAATAGACGGGGGTAAGATATGTCTTGTCAAAGCAAGTCAGCGCCCGATATATTGAAGCAGCGGAGAAAGGTGGAGACATGAGCAATGCACGTAGCCAAATTTCATCCAATCCTCTAACGCGTGCACATGAGTTCCATTCAGCTGGTTCAGTCCATGAAAGTGCACATTGCATCAAACGTAGATCCGATTGACACACGATTCCGAAGCTTTAGCGACCTCGCGCATGCGCAGAGTTGGTTCTGCAGCCCCGAAAGCTTCTTCGCGCATGGGCGCTTCCCCTAAAACTCCCCAATCGTCCGTCGAGAGGCCGTGAGGAAATCGGATCTTAGAGTCGCACCGAATAGCTACGAGTGTAAATAGCGAGAAAACCTTTCGCGCGACGCTCGATTGCAGGAGGCCGTGCTAAAGAAGGGAAGGGGGAGGCGCTGGCCACTCAACTGCCTTACTGCCTTTACGCTCCGCTGGGGGCGCTGGGGTCGGTGTCCATCGACCCTCGGGCGCCCGATCTGCTATTGAAATGTTTGATGTGCAGATGACGCCCTGCGGAAGAGGGCCACGCCACCCCAAGAGGCTTCGACACATGTTACAGCTCTGAGAGGAGGCTGGGGGAGAGGCGGCTTTAAATGCGGGTGGGTGGAAGGGCAGCCTTGTACATTTACGCTGTGGATATCTTTTATGGAGCTAGTTGCAAGTGTGTGTGTGTGGGGGGTGCTAGTGGCTACTCCAAGAGAAGTTCGAATTATGTTTCAGCTCTCAGAGGAGGCTGGGAGCAGATTGAACTGTGGTTGGGTCGACAGGCAGCCATAGTCCTTTGTACAGGAGAGGTCGTTTGTGGGGATAGTTGCAGGTGGAGGAGATTTAGTGCATGAAATGATGTCGACCTTGTAGTTGTCGGTATGATTGGGGTTCATGATGTAATCGTAACTTGTCTTTCGTTTTTAAGGTCGCATTTACAATCTTTTATTAAGGTAATAACTTTCATGAAGAAATGAAATTGTGTTAAAAAAAACAACACGTCTATTTATGTAATAAGAAATAATCTAAGAAAAGTATTCCCGACAAAACACTCGGGTTAGTTGTTCGAAAGGTGAGCTCGAACAGACAGACAAAAATTTTAAAACAATTAAATGTATTTTTAACATCACATAAGGAACCATATGAGACAATTAAATGGTATTTATTTCAAAATCACGGACTTATTATTATTTATTCTGATAATATAACATTTTTTCTTGTGGTTTTTTGAACGTTCCACGTTCTTGAACAGATTTTAAAACGTTTCATGTTATTACGAGCGTATTTTATATTACGTTCGGCGCGGCGGTGAACCATTTGACCAGATGATTGTCGATAGCCGATTGGCTAACCAACTTTCCACTTAACGAACCGCCAAGCAGAAGTGATGTGAAAAGACTAAACTGGAATCATTCTCGAACATTCCTAAGAAATTCCTCCGTCCCGGTGATCGCTCCCTCGCTTCTGACGCCGTTTTTGGGTTGTTTGTATTTTTGAAACAACCACTTCCGCGTTCTTGAACCGATTTTAAAACGTTTCACATCATTACGAGCGTATTTTCCATTACGTTACCCTTCGGCGCGGAGGTGAACCATTTGACCAGATGATTGTCGATAGCCGATTGGCTAACCAACTTTCCACTTAACGAACCGCCAAGCAGAAGTGATGTGAAAAGACTAAACTGGAATCATTCTCGAACATTCCTAAGAAATTCCTCCGTCCCGGTGATCGCTCCCTCGCTTCTGACGCCGTTTTTGGGTTGTTTGTATTTTTGAACCAACCACTTCCGCGTTCTTGAACCGATTTTAAAACGTTTCACTTCATTACGAGCGTATTTGCCATAACGTTACCCTTCGGCGCGGAGGTGAACCATTTGACCAGATGATTGTCGATAGCCGATTGGCTAACCAACTTTCCACTTAACGAACCGCCAAGCAGAAGTGATGTGAAAAGACTAAACCGGAATCATTCTCGAACATTCCTAAGAAATTCCTCCATCCCGGTGATCGCTCCCTCGCTTCTGATGCCGTTTTTTGGGTTGTTTGTATTTTTGAAACAACCACTTCCGCGTTCTTGAACCGATTTTAAAACGTTTTCACTTCATTACGAGCGTATTTGCCATAACGTTACCCTTCGGCGCGGAGGTGAACCATTTGACCAGATGATTGTCGATAGCCGATTGGCTAACCAACTTTCCACTTAACGAACCGCCAAGCAGAAGTGATGTGAAAAGACTAAACTGGAATCATTCTCGAACATTCCTAAGAAATTCCTCCGTCCCGGTGATCGCTCCCTCGCTTCTGACGCCGTTTTTGGGTTGTTTGTATTTTTGAACCAACCACTTCCGCGTTCTTGAACCGATTTTAAAACGTTTCACTTCATTACGAGCGTATTTGCCATAACGTTACCCTTCGGCGCGGAGGTGAACCATTTGACCAGATGATTGTCGATAGCCGATTGGCTAACCAACTTTCCACTTAACGAACCGCCAAGCAGAAGTGATGTGAAAAGACTAAACCGGAATCATTCTCGAACATTCCTAAGAAATTCCTCCATCCCGGTGATCGCTCCCTCGCTTCTGACGCCGTTTTTGGGTTGTTTGTATTTTTGAACCAACCACTTCCGCGTTCTTGAACCGATTTTAAAACGTTTCACTTCATTACGAGCGTATTTGCCATAACGTTACCCTTCGGCGCGGAGGTGAACCATTTGACCAGATGATTGTCGATAGCCGATTGGCTAACCAACTTTCCACTTAACGAACCGCCAAGCAGAAGTGATGTGAAAAGACTAAACTGGAATCATTCTCGAACATTCCTAAGAAATTCCTCCGTCCCGGTGATCGCTCCCTCGCTTCTGACGCCGTTTTTGGGTTGTTTGTATTTTTGAAACAACCACTTCCGCGTTCTTGAACCGATTTTAAAACGTTTCACTTCATTACGAGCGTATTTGCCATAACGTTACCCTTCGGCGCGGAGGTGAACCATTTGACCAGATGATTGTCGATAGCCGATTGGCTAACCAACTTTCCACTTAACGAACCGCCAAGCAGAAGTGATGTGAAAAGACTAAACCGGAATCATTCTCGAACATTCCTAAGAAATTCCTCCATCCCGGTGATCGCTCCCTCGCTTCTGACGCCGTTTTTGGGTTGTTTGTATTTTTGAAACAACCACTTCCGCGTTCTTGAACCGATTTTAAAACGTTTCACTTCATTACGAGCGTATTTGCCATAACGTTACCCTTCGGCGCGGAGGTAAACCATTTGACCAGATGCCCATCTATAGCCGACTGGCTGACCAACATTCCACTCAACGAACCGCCATGCGCGCGTGAAGGAACTGGAATCATTCTCGAACATTCCCAAGAAACGCCCCGTCCCGGCGGGCGCCGCTTGTGTTGTTTGGCGCGTGTTACGCCGCGCTTTATTCCTTTCTGCTTTGGAAGCGGCGGCGCCTTGACATCGTAAAAAATGCCCGCATCGATCCGAGCGCGGTGGGGAAATAAAAGTTGAGTCGCGGCCCGCGCGCGCCCGCCGAAGGGCCCGCGGTCCCTTTGGCCGCGCGCTCCCTTTGGCCGACCCTCGGGGGCCGCGAGTTCTGCCAAGACGTTGCACACTGAGCACACGACAGGCGTTGGAGACGCGCTACCTGCTGTGTTCTACGCTTGCTCGTATTCATGAAGATGAAGGGTAAAAGTAAATTAGTGTTGAATTTTGGTTTTTGGATTTGTAGAGATGAAGGGCAAAAATTAAATGAGTGTTGGATTTGGGCTTTTGGATTCATAGAGGTGAAGGGCAAACATTAAATTAGTGTTGGCTTTTGGATTCATGGAGATGAAGGACAAAATGTAAATTCATGTTGGATTTTGGATTCATGGAGATGAAGAGCAAAACCAAAATTAGTGTTGGCTTTTGGATTCATGGAGTTGAAGGGCAAAAATTAAATTCGTGTTGGAGTTTGGATTCATGCAGACGAAGGGCAAAAAATTAAATTAGTGTTGGTTTTTGGATTTGGAAATGTAATTGTTGAAGTTTCGCAAACAATTAAAAGTAAATTTGTTGAGGACGACCACTGTAGTTGTCGATTACTTTTAAGTTCAGTTTAATTTTAATTACATACTTTAATCAGTTTCCTTTAAATTTCAATGAAGTTGGTCAATGTATTAGATCGATTTTAAAATATTTCTTTATTTAATTTTTCTTCTTCTATTGAATAATTATTTTTTTCGATGGCTGTAGCTCATTGCATAATGCTAGTCATTATTGTTCAGATTCTTTATAATAAAGGTATTTGACTAGTCACAGAGACGTTTACAATCACATGTAATCCATTAATGGTTACCTTTCTGTCAAAGGTTTAATTGTATTGTGTTCATAGTACTGTGGCCAGCCAATCGGGGGATGGGGACTGTTCAACATGTTTTCAAACCTCCAAAGAAAATTAGTATACTGAAGTTGAATGAATTGTATTAGTTAATAGGCAAAACAAAGAATATATCTCTTAATTGAATCCTAACTTGACTCCTGTACCACGCGTTTGAAGTCTGACTGTCCTTATGCTTAAACAATGTCTTCCGGATAACTTGGTGGCAGTCGACTGTAGGTGGTGTTCATGGAATCCTGCATGCTGCCAGTCACCAAGGGAAACAACTTACGGTTTAACTTATAATAGTTATGAAGTAATGAAAAAATAAAAGAATTCTTCTCCGTTAACTTAATATATTTATTCTTAGAGACGGCTTTCGATGGCTTTGCCGTCAGTCTCGGTGTGTGTTGCCAAAGTTGGGAGATTGTGTGGGGAGAGTCTCCTGAATTTCGCCACACACACACACACACCGAGAATGACGACGGCAAAGCCATCGAAAGCCTTTTCTATGAATAAATATGTTAAGTTAACGTATATGACTTACTTTATTACTTCATGTAATTTCGTCCACAACACCTCATCAGAAGTCTTATACTTCGAATAGTTAGTCATAAAAAATACCAAATGAAACTCGATGTAATGGATAATACAACACTTGCTTTTTACTCGTTTGTTTCATAATATTCATCATACTCACATATTATTCTCCATCATTACATTGCTTCATTACACTTGTTACGTAATTACATGGTATAATCTATGGTTATTTCCCCCAAACCATGGTAGTATCACGGAGAATAATAGAAACTTAATTAAATTTTCTGATTGAATCAACGTAATAGAAAAAATCCATGAATTCTCTGTGAATCAACCCAGATTCCACATGAAATACTTCATTGATACAGAGTTATAAACTTCTAGTTCAGAAGAAAATTATTTAATTTAGATAAGTAATATTTGCTTAAAAACGGGTTCAGATTACAAGTAATGAAATATAATTTCTAAAAATAAAAAGAACTGCCCCACAAATTGAACTTTACTCATTTACGGGGAAGGTTGTGTGTGTGTGTGGGGGGGGGAGGAGCAGATGTTTTCATTGCATTATAAAAATATGTTAAAGAACATTACATACTTTCATTTTTACTTTCTAGCATTTTACTTACGTAGTATAGAGATAGAATTATGGTACGCAGCAAAAAGGGACGGAATTTCTTATTACTGAAAAGCTCATATTATGAGTCTCTGATAAAAAATGGATAATTCTGCCTCCAATATGTAATAAAAAACACCTTCTAACATGTTGTGAAGTAAGAATTTTCGTGTTGTGGTCCTTAAAATCGAAAAAGTGATTGATGGCAAAACGTTTATCCGTCCGTCTGTATGTGAAGAAAAGCGAGTAAACTGTAGACAGTTTTTTTCACAAACATCAATATACGTCGATCGATATGAGTGACGTGACGCTACTTTGAATTTAAAAACAAATATTTTAATTTTGGGGAAGTACTTTACATGAGCCCAAAACATCTTTAAATTTTCTCAAAAAGGTTCCAAATGTGTTTCTCTCGGATATAACAAAAAAGAAAAACGCATGTAAAAATGAAAGGCATTTAAAAGTGTTCCTAAATTTTGTCGAATGTGTGAATTTTAAAAGAATGTGAAAATTACAAAAGTTCAAAATTGGTTAGGCATCTTCCTACAATAGCAATATTGAAAAGAAATAATTTTGCTCAGTAAAATTTGTTATTTAAAAATAGATAATCATGTCAGATGTAACAAAATGTGAGTAACTTTGCAGGTAATATAGACATTTTTAAAAATATGAAGCAATTATTGCTTCAGATAATTTTAATGAATTTTTTCCAACACTCGATAATTGTCAGTGAAAATGAGAATCAAATTGAACAGTTTAAAAATGCTCAAACGACTTGTTCACAAATATCGGCTGCAAATGTTTCAATGAAAATTTACATATGTAACCAGATTTTACTCTTCTGTAATATTCTTGAAGTCACATTTTATTCTACAATTAGGGGGCCGAAAAATCTAGAAAATTCGAAAAACTCTCTTTTAAGTGCATATTGCAGCTGGGAAGAGGGGGGAAGTGAACAGCTAGCTCACACTAAAGATATTAGAAATCTATTATCTAGTACGAGAAAGAGTGTGCCGATCTCTAGCTCCATTAATTTAATTTTATGGGCTATTACATGACTAAATGCAACTGATTGGCAACATAATAAATGCAACATGACTAAATGCTATTAACTTGGAAGAGTGAAAGAATGCTTGTTCTCAATCACGTCGCAAATCATTTCAGTAATGATGGGATGATTTCATAAACGAAAACTTATGGTCTAAATTAGTTAATTTGACTGGTTTAATGTGAAGAATGTAAAATGACTAACGATAATTTAAATCACAACATGTATTGCGATGTACCTGATAGAATATTGGCAATCATATACAAAAACATGGTAGGTATTGTTTTGTAATAAGTGATTCGGAATTGTCATATAATTTGTTTTTAATTAGGTAGAATGCTTTGTGATTTGCCTTTGACTTTAAAGTACAATTCCTGCAAAACTCACCCGCTGGTGCGCTGGAACTCTTCAATCACCCAGCAATTTCCGTCTGAGGCAGATGGTGTAAAGGAGTAATTGCGTAGATGCAGAAATCTATCGTTATAACTTGATGGTATAATTTGGAGATATGTATTCTAACTCACAAACCAACAGCGAGAACCTTTTCATCTGACAGAGCATTTGTTACGAACCATTAGAATACGTATTGGCTAACTAAACAAAACTTATTTTTATTTCCAGGTAATTAAGTTAAAAACAATCATGGAAAGCGCTTTGATAATACCATAGGTTTCCATTAACGAAAAATCTCACTCTTCACGATCTGTTACACATCGAGTACATAATTCAACCGCATTTATATTCACGGCGACTGCCTCTAAACAAATAAGAGGCTTACACGAGTAAACGCTACACTTCATGTTCAACCAGCCTTGAAAATTGTGTACATTTTATTATCTCTACCTCAACATTTCATCAACCTAATTTTGAAACTTTTACAATTTCTTGTTTATTCTTTCCTCGTTTATTTCCCATCCTATTTTAATAAAAGTTTATTTTATTATGTTTCGAGTTGTTTATTGCTACATACACTATTTGAACGTAATTTTTATTCGACTTTTTCAAATAATGATCAACCCATTGATATGAGAAAACCCGTATTTATTCTTGCGCAAAACGTAGAACTTTTGACCTGTTAAGTTGTATCGTTTTATGTTTTGCGTAATTTTCGCTAGATTCCTTTGCCCCTAATGGTATTCTGAAGCTAATAATAATAATAATAATAATAATAATAATAATAATAATAATAAAGGAATAAAATATCTGCAATAGGTAGTTTGGCGGTACCTGTAGCCGAATACAGTTTTGGGCTAGTGGACTGGACTGAGCAAGAAATTCGCACCATGGATCGAAAAACCAGAAAACTGCTAACAATGCATCATGTTTCCCACCCTCGAGCTGATATACATAGACTTTATGTGTCACGTAAGGAAGGAGGAAGAAGCCTCAGACAAATTGAGGCCTCCTGGCACAACGCAATAGTCGGGTTGGGGAAGTATGTAGTCAGCCATCAAGATGACCCTCTAATGAGGCAGGTCACGAAATCTGGCCGAAGAATGGGAAACAGAGGCATTGTTAGTGTAGCAAGAAGCATTGCGAAGAAAACTAGGCAAGGCACGTCGAATAATACAGACACTGAACTTCTGATGCTGCTAAACATGAAGTGTGAGATACAAAAAATATTAAAGAAATCGTGGAGAGACAAACCACTCCACGGACAATACCTAAAAAGAATGGACAAGGTGCAGATCAATAAAGATCAATCATTTATGTGGCTTAAAAGGGGAAGAAATAAGCCAGAATCGGAAGCACTTGTAATAGCTGCCCAAGATCAGGCCTTGAGAACACGACATTATGATAAAGCGGTTCTCAAAATTTCCCAAGATGATAAATGCCGCATTTGCCAGGAGCAAGTAGAAACCATTGATCATATTGTCTCAGCTTGTCAAATCCTGAGAAAGATGGAATACCTGAAAAGACATGCCAGGGTGTGTAGCTACTTCCTCTGGCAGATCTGTACCGCCCTCGACGTTCCAAACACATGCCCCAAGTGGTACGAACACTCACCAAAACCGGTGACGTCTGTTGGATTGTGTACGATATTGTACGACCAACAAATTCAAACTGATCGCACGATAGCGGCAAACAAACCGGATATAGTTATCCGGGATTTGGCGAAAAAATCGTGTTTACTTATCGATGTTGCTGTACCTTGCGGTCAAAACGTCGTTACCAAGGAGGCAGAGAAACGTCTTAAATACAAAAGTTTGGAAATCGAGATCAGCCGAATGTGGGCGTAAAAGCACAGGTCGTACCGATAGTTATCGGAGCTCTGGGATTTGTTCCGCAAAATTTGAGTAAGAACTTGTCTAAACTCCCTGGTAATTCAAAAGACTGGGAAGTGCAAAAAATTGCTTTATTTGGAACAGCCCACATTTTGCGCAAAGTATTGTAGAGGCACTGACAGTCACCGGATCTGCTCCTTAGGTAGCTGGTTGCAACCTGGAGTAGATTTTTTATTCAGCCGACGCGTAACATCTTTAGTCGTGATGTAATGGAAAAATAATAATAATAATAATAATAATAATAATAATAATAATAATAATAATAATAATGATTCGTGGTCTTGGTTTTGCTGTGCTGCCAATAAGCAATTGACACATTAATCCGAAACTACGCACTCAGTCTTAAACTCTGGTGTTTGAAGTTTGAAGATCATGAAGACAGGCTCCCAAGTCATTATCTACAATATAAATGGCTCACTTCTAAATCTTCTTCTACAGAAACATACTTGATGTAGAAATTTCACATGTATTGTTTGTGTTGGCGACGGAGGTAACAGAGGTGACTGCTCGAGATAGTCTTGGTTTGAAAAGTCAAGAGTTTGAATCCCTCCACGATATTTGAAATTTATGAAATTAAAAAAAAAGTCATTGTTTCGCCTTTAAACTGGTTAAACATTTTAATTTACCGTTAAACTAAATAATAATTTTTTAATATTGGGTACTTGTAAAATCATCCCCACACCCGTATCAGGAATTAAACATTTCGTTCGGTATATAGAAAACAAGAAATGAAAACCACGATATTTATAACACTTAGGGAAGCAGGGGTGAGGTCTGAAAATTGAGAAAAAATAGTTTTGGTTTCAAACGCATTTCATGCAGAATTGAAATTCCAAAACGTTTGAGGTTTTTCTAAAATTTTTCTTCTTCTATAGTCTTTGACGTAAAATCTATAAAGCCAAAAATTTCCAAACATTCTGAACTAAGTATTGTAAATGAGGATCTTCGTACATTTAAGATGTAGCTGACATACATGAGGAAAATCCGATAAATAATTCTGATTTAGTTCGGTGTGAATGATACAAGAAAAAGGTCGCAGTGAAATGATCGAAGTTGTGATTTTTGAATTTCGAGCGCCGCATTTGTTCTAATGTTTACTCCGGCTGCGTTCATGTTTGCGCGTCGTGTGCGTTTAGACAACTTGTACTTTTGTCGAAATCTCGTTATGTGCGTTTCCAATTTAAGGTGGAGGTTGAAGCGATTCCGCGAGAGATGCCCGGACAAGCGCCCGCCCTCCCGTTCGCCCCCCCTCCTTCACTCCCTCTCTCCCTCTCGCATATCCGCGTGACGCCCGACGGCCGCCCGCCCTCCCGTCCGTCCGTCCGTCCGTCCGTCCGTCGTCCGTCCTCCCGCCCTCCCTCCCGTCCTCCGACCTTCCGTCCGTCCGCCAACTCCTCCCTCCGTCCTCCCTCCCGTCTGCCCTCCCACCCGTCCGCCCTCCCTCCCGTTCCCCCTCCCTCCCATCCGTCCATCTGTCCGTCCGTCTGTCCGTCCGTGCGTCCTCCCGCCCTCCCTCCCGTCCTCCGCCCTTCCGTCCGTCCGCCAACCCCTCCCTCCGTCCGCCTTCTCGTCTGCCCTCCCACCCGTCCGCCCTCCCTCCCGTTCACCCTCCGTCCTGTCCGCTCGCCCACCCGTCCGCCCGCCCTCCCGTCCGCCTTCTCGTCTGCCCTCCCACCCGTCCGCCCTCCCTTCCGTCCACCCTCCGTCCTGTCTGCTCGCCCACCCGTCCGCTCGCCCTCCCGTCCGCCTTCTCGTCTGCCCTCCCACCCGTCCGCCCTCCCTTCCGTCCACCCTCCGTCCTGTCCGCTCGCCCACCCGTCCGCCCACCCTCCCGTCCGCCTTCTCGTCTGCCCTCCCACCCGTCCGCCCTCCCTTCCGTCCACTTTCCGTCCTGTCCACTCGCTCACCCGTCCGCCCGCCCTCCCGCCCGCCCTCCCGTCCGCCCACCCGTCCGCCCTCCCGTCCACCCTCCCGTCCGCCCTCCCGTCCGCCCTCCCGTCCGCCCTCCCGTCCGCCCTCCCGTCCGCCCTCCCGTCCGCCCTCCCGTCCGCCCTCCCGTCCGCCCTCCCGTCCGCCCTCCCGTCCGCCCTCCCGTCCGCCCTCCCGTCCGCCCTCCCGTCCGCCCTCCCGTCCGCCCTCCCGTCCGCCCTCCCGTCCGCCCTCCCGTCCGCCCTCCCGTCCGCCCTCCCGTCCGCCCTCCCGTCCGCCCTCCCGTCCGCCCTCCCGTCCGCCCTCCCGTCCGCCCTCCCGTCCGCCCTTTTTCCCGTCCGCCTTCCCACCCGTCCACCCGCCCTCTCGTCTGCCCGCCCACCCGTCCGCCCTCCTGTCCGCCCTCTTTCCCGTCCTCCTTTCCTCCGGTCTTCCCTCCCGTGCCACCTCCCTTCGTTCCGCCCTCCGTGAGTGATCCCGCGAGGGCGCGGCGTCACGCGCGCTGCGGGGCGATCAGGGTTGCGGGCGCAGCGCATAAATAGAATTTTCGCGGTGGAACTCGATCGCTTCCCCTCTTCCTTTCGCTCCACCCCGCGATCCCTGCCCCCACCCCACCCCTCCGCTTCCCTCGACTGAAACCACCGACACAGCGCCTCGCCCCCTTTCCTTACCTGCCCTATCCGTCTCACCTCTCTGTACCGTACAGTCGTTCCCTACGGTATAAATCTGTGGTCACGAGATACAAGTTCTCAAGTCAATTTTTGGCAAATTTAGCTTAACTATAAGTTAAACATCTATATTTTATTTTAGTAAAACAACCGAATTCAATTGTTGCCACCTTAACGACAAAAAAGGTTTGGGAAATATCGTTGAATGTAGGATAAAGCGTTGGCCCAATAATCTAACCCTTTTTTCCCCTGTTATTTAAGGTCGCATCAACATGGTCATTAGCGACTACTATTGGATTTTTTAACGTTATGGTTATGTAAACATGGCATGATGTGGTGATGATAGGGGTGAAAAGACGAACACAAATACAACCGTGTCCGCCGATCCTTTGGTCCGAGATTGCTACGGCACCACAGAGTTACCGATCTCGGTCACCAGGGATCGACAATGTAACCCTTTTTTTCTCCAAACTAAGATTTTTGACTTCACTTTCCCCGTGACCACAGAAATGTAGTTACGTGGACAGTCTCTATCGCTTCGTGCATATTCCAACCATCTACCACGCCCACATCTCTCACTAAGACCACACTGCCCAAATCATCCAATCCGCTTCCAACTCCTCTTCGCTCTCTAATTCGGCCACCCCCACTTTCTCCTTTCTCCCCCAAACTCTTTCTATTTTATCGCCGCGTTCCTTCCTGCATACGATTTGCCCCGTTTCCCATCGCCTCTCTGTTCCTTTCCCCTAATTGTAGGGGCTGTATGTCGCGTTCACTGTGCCCAACTCCAGTTGTAACCGTTACAACCAGGGCTTGATTTTTCGCGGAACGCGACGGAATAACATCTGCGTTCCGGTACATCAGGAATAATTATCAAATTATATTATTAATAAGCTGCGTATTTTTGCATATTTGCTGATTTTGTTCCTTTAATTAAAAGTGGAGTATTGTAGGTTACTTATTCGTTGTGAAGCATTAGCTTTTTAAAAATATAATACTATATTGCCTGAAAATGAATAAGTAACCTAAAATATTCCGCTTTTAATTGAAGGATAAAATCGGCAAAGAGGCAAAAATCTCTAGCTTAATTATTAATATACAACTATTTCTATTCAAATAATAATTAATTTTGAGACGCGTTCCGGGACCTAAAATTGTCAAAATGAATCAAGCACTGCTTACAACCGCTGTCTTGACGAGCGCGCTGCCCTTCCATCGGCAGCACCTGGGCATGGCGGCGGTGCCACTCCACATCTTGTCACTTCGTCCTCCTTCAGCTCTGGAGGCACAGCCCCAACGCACTCACTGCTCCAGGCGTCTATCGTTGTCGTCTCCCTCGTCTACCGCCATCGCCAACCCTACTAATATCCTATCCCACCATTGGCCATTGCTTTCATTGACGCTTTACATTACCATCGATGCCTGAACACTTATACTATTTCACTGTCATGCCCTGGTATGCACTGCGTTGCGTGATCGTGGCTGTATCACTGTGACGACTTTGAACCTCTTATTCTACTCTATTTGCTTGAAAGCCATCACCGCTCCCCTTCCCTACTAAACGGCTTTCACAACCCTCATCGCATGCTCATCACCTGCACTGCAAGTAACGCTACACTAGTTGCTACACTGATACTCCTTGTGCAAGGCTTCTCCATATACAACGTTACACCCTACACAATGCTACACAACATTGTATAATGTTACACCTAAGGCACACCGTACGTAACGCCAGTCTCAGCTTTAATCTTACATAGCTCTTCCACTGCATCTTCGAACACTCTACCCCACCCTGCCACCCTCCCCATCCGTCTTCTCCGTCTCCCTTCTCTCATTCCATCCTCTCCCCATCCCGCTCTTCTTCCCCTCCGCACTCCCACCCTCCCTCTCAACAGTCCTCCCTCTGAACCACCTCTTGACTCTCTTCGCCCCTCCCATTCCTCGCTGTCCTCGCAATCTTCCTTGCCCTTGCATCTTCCCCACGCTCTCGCCCCACCAGCGCCCTCATCCCCCCTCTCTCGCTCTCATTCCCTCTCCCTCTCCCGCAAGAACCGCGGGCCACCACTCCGCCACACAGACGCCACTGCCACCACCGCCATCGCCGCCGCCGCCGCCACTGCTGCAACCGCCGCCACCGCCGCCACTGCCCCCACCGCTGCCACCGCCACCACCGCCGCCACCATCGCCGCCACCGCCGCCACCGCCGCCACCGCCGCCACCGCCGCCACCGCCGCCGCCACCACCACCGCCGCCACCACCGCCGCCACAACCGTCGCCACAACCGCCGCCACCTCCACCGCTACCGCGGCCACCGCTGCAACCGCCGCCTTCGTCACCGCCGCGGCCGTCCCTGCCGCCTCCGCCGCCACCGCCGCCGCCGCCGCCGCCGCCGCCGCCGCCGCCGCCGCCGCCGCCGCCGCCGCCGCCGCCACCGCCACCGCCACCGCCGCCACCACCGCCGCCACCGCCGCCACTGCCCCCACCGCTGCCACCGCCACCACCGCCGCCACCGCCGCCACCGCTGCCACCGCTGCCACCGCCGCCACCGCCACACCCACCGCCACCGCGTCGCCGCCGCATCGGCCGCCGGGGACGGGGCGAAAAGCGAGACGTGACCGGACTTTTCAGCGCGAATTATTGCCGCGCGATTTGAGCGAAATTCATAGGCAGCCGCTGATGGGCGATACCCGCCCGCGTCCTTCGGGGGATCGGCGCGCGCCGCCCCGCGCCGGGGGCGGGGCGGTGGGGGGAGGGAAGGGGGCGGGCCGAGAGGGGGGACCGGGCAAAAATGAAAGTAATTAAAACGTGAAAAAACACAGGTAGGAGGCGCGGGGAGCCGGCGCTCCCACCGCTTAAGCTGCGCACTCCATTAAAATGAACTGCTCTTGGCCCGTCAGCGAAAATAATTAAGATATAAAAACAAAAGCAAAAATTGGAATTCGCATCATGAATACACAGAGTAAATGCCGTCGGATTTCAGTCGTGCGGTGGTGGAAGGAGGTACCCGGAGTGTGTGTGTGTGTGTGTGTGTGGGAGGTGAATGAAATTGAATGCCTTTGCAAAAATGTATGTGCAAAATTGAACGCAACGAGAAAACGGCGTGAAAATCTCCCATTAACCGCAGTTGGATTGACAACTGGAGCCGGGAAAGGCTCATTCTGCTCTTGCAGTATTTTGCGTTCTTAAAACGCCGCCGGTTCTATTTGTTTTCTCTTTGCTCGCGGGATGTGAAGTCCCCCCTTCCCCTTGGTTTAGATTCGTTCAATGTATTTCGTCCGTGGAACGAGGTTTTAGGTGTTGGCATTTTGTACGTCAGGAATATCTGTAAATGCAGATAGGTTGAAATTCTTTGGTGGATGGATCAAAGCATTTTATTTGCTTTCTACATGTTTTAAACTCGTTTTGTGTAGTTTGGACGTGAAATATGAAATTCTTTAGAAAATCACTATTTCAGTCATTATTTTTATGGAGATTTTATTTTCATTTATTTTCTTCTCTACAATGCTCAACGCAACTCGGCGGGAGATGCAACACATTTTTTATAAATATATTTATATTTATATAATTTTTGTTAAAATAGCTTACTTTAATTCGTTAAAATAGGTTACTTTAATTCAGTAGAAGGGAAAACATTTTTTAAGAAAGTCGGTTTTACAAAACAAATACGTTACAAATCCTTTGCACATAACATGAATTAAGCTATAATATTTTGAATCCTTTTGAGATTGAAATGAAAACAAGATACCCCACTTTTTAAGAACAAAAATTGACTTATATAGACGCTTGGTTCAGAATAATATCTTTCAAAATGTGGAAAAAATTATTTGATAAAAAAAATTAAATCTTCGAAGACTCTACTCGCCTGTATTAAAAAGAGGGCGTCAATTCTTCACATGATGTGCTACATGACTTTTTATAGAGGAAACCTAAATTATCTTAGTTTTCATTAATTACGGAATCGCATTTCTATAAGAAAACATATTGTAGACACATACCAATTTTACCTATTTTTGTCGATTTTTATTTTAGAATACGAATTCGCAAACATGCAATTTTATTAAAATTACAAAACTACAAAAATTAGAAAATGCAATTTTCATGAACATTTTAAAGCTGCTTTCAATACTGATCTCACAGTAGGTCGCAGTATCCAGATTTAGCACTGATGCCTACTCTCGAAAATGATTCCGAAGTTTTGATTTCAGTTATTTATTAATGTTCACACTTATGAGGTATTTCGACTACGCCATGTAACTGTACAACAGTTTTCTAGGTGAAAGATCACTGTGAAAAATACATGAAAAGAAAATATATTTTTCAGGACTTACTGTGCGAATGCATTAAAGGAAAGCAAAAAATACATTCGAATTGAACCTTAAGATTTTCAATTTGGTGGGAAATATTAAAATTACTCAACATTATTTTCTACTTCCTATTTTCATCATCGATATATCGAATTCCTACTCTTAAGGAAGATGGCCAGAAAAATAATATTCCATGTATTAGGAGACTCAAAACATTCAAATTCCAGATATCGATGTTATTTTAGTATTACATTTCCTCTGTGAATTACCCAAAATGCGTCCTTGGTATATAAAATGGTTTTAAATATTTCATACACAAACCAGACAAAATCGCAATTAAAGAAATATAAATTCTGAGGTATGCAAAGACACCATTCAATAATAAACAAATTTTTAAACACTACAGAAAAATAAAAATCTGAATGAAGATATTGTAGCCATTTATAATTTTTTTTCAGCAATATTCTCTTTAAAAACAGTTTTCCATCTAAAATATGCAGAACATGTCTGAGGTATTACGAGTGCTATTTTAAACAAGTCGAAATAAACCAGAATGAAAATAGAATTTAAACGAACTTCATGAATCCCCAACAAACCGAATATCTAATAAATGTGTTTAGACTATTAACCAGTGAAAACATGTATATAGTAGAATAATATAATAGCATTTAGACTAGAATTAAGTGTAGTTTGTTAATACAATTGATAAGGTTACTTAGTAAGCTCTCCCCATAACAGACTCTAACGTAGTATAAGTATTGAAGTATGAATTGAATTTTCTGAGAAGAGTTGCACGTGGAACGAACTATTTCAAATTCATTGGAATATGGAAATAAAAAAATACGAAATTTCAGTCTCGAATATAGTGTTTCCGACATTCTACTAGTTTTGTTTCCCTCACTAAATACACCGAGTCTGTCTGCAGCATTACGAGAGCTGCTTTAAGCAAACCGCATGCCCCGGAATGAAAATAGCTTCCAGCGAACGTCATAAATCCCCAACAAACGAAGAGCCGCTCCTTGACGCCGGCAGCGCCGCGCTGTGGCTTCTCGGAGGCAGCCAGCTTAGGCATGTGTGATGAAACACATTAGGCGGCGCGCAAGGATCGCATCAAATAAATAACGGGAAGACATGCGGGCATGCTAACCCGTATGCCGCCCACCAACATACATCAGCCGGCGGCGGCGGCGGCGGAGCATGCCGACAGCGCCGCTAACTCACGCCTCCTCCTCCTCCTCCTCCGCCCCCCCCGCGCCTGGCGCGCTGCGGGCCGCGCGGCATTACGCTATGGAAATCAGGTCTCGTAACACACTTAAAGCCGCCGTCGCCTCTTAAGCGCTCCCCGCCGCCGGCCCGGCCCGGGCCGCCAACTCGGGCCCCGCAAACTGCTGCGTGCGGGGGGTCATACGTGTTGTACGGCGTTCATTTGGTAAACATTGGGCGTCGCGAAGAAGCGATCTGGCACCGGAAGGGAGCCTCGCGCCCCGCCCCGCGGCCCCGCCCCCGCTTCCTCCTCGCGGGGGCGCCCACCCCCCGGGGAGGCCCGCCCCCGGCCCGCCCCCGGCCCGCCCCCCGTCCGCGCCTCCCGCCCACGACCGCCGCGGCGTGTTGTTCATCACGTGTCCGACAAGCGGAACAAATGGAATCGCCGGGGCTTGGCCCCACTCCGCCCCCGCGCCCCCGCCCCCGCTCCCGGCCCGGCGCACGCACCCCCTTAATAAAGTTACGCCGGGGGCGGTGGAGGCGGGGGCGTTGCCCGGCGGCGCGACGGGAAGGCGGGAGGATCGGTTGCGTGGGCTGTGCTGGGGGCAGTTGAGTTGGCGGCGGTGGCGGGAAGTTCGGTTGCATGCGCTATGGTGGGGGCGGTTGAGTTGGCGGCAGTGGCGGGAGAATCGGTTGCGTGGGGTATGCTGGAGGCGGTTGAGTTGGCAGCAGTGGTGAGAGGATCGGTTGCGTGGCCTGTGATAGGGGCGGTTGAGTTGGTGGCAGTGGCGGGAGAAGCGGATGCGTGGGATGTGGTGGGGGCGGTTGAGTTGGCGGCAGTGGAGGGAGCAGCGGATGCGTGGGATGTGGTGGGGGCGGTTGAGTTGGTGGCAGTGGCGGGAGAAGCGGATGCGTGGGATGTGGTGGTGGCGGTTGAGTTGGCGGCAGTGGTGGGAGAAGCGGTTGCGTGGGATGTGCAGGGGGCAGTTGAGTTGGCGGCAATGGAGGGAGCAGCGGATGCGTGGGCTGTGGTGGAGGCGGTTGAGTTGGCGGCAGTGGAGGGAGCAGCGGATGCGTGGGCTGTGGTGGAGGCGGTTGAGATGGCGGTGGTGGCGGTAGGTACAGGGAATGACGTCGAAGTGGGCGATGGCTGCGTGGGCGAGGTCGAGGGTGTGTCGGGGTGAGAGGGCGCGAGGGCGAAGTGCTGAGGCGGCCGCGAGGGAGCGCAAGGTGTCAGCGGTGTAAGGGATTTCAGAAGTCGAGACGAGCGTGCAAAGATGCTGGGGCTTCGTGGGTGGCGCTGGGGATCTCTGGCCAGAGGAGAAGACGCTGAGGACGGCGAAAGGTTGTTTGAGGTGGTGGCAGCCTTGCGAATGAGCCAAGGCGCATCATTGAAAAGTTCCAAGTTTTTAATAACGGAGAGAAATCAATACGTAGGAATCTAAACAACGTAGCATTGTAGCATGTATTTATATCGACCACTACGTTTCATCGATAAGGTTAATGTAGAAACATGAGCCCTTATATCTCATAGTACTTTCTTATCTTTCTTATTCCTCTCTTTTTAAATGCACGGACGTAACCAACACATTTTTTGTTAAAGCATATTTAAATTATTTATTGTACAAAAATTTTCTGTCAATATTTATGTAATTTTACCCTTTTTCAGACGCGGATGAAGTTGGTTGTTGAGCAGTCCAAAGGTTTTTTTTCTAAACTAAATGTATGAGAGGAGGCGACACCATTTTTTCTGTTTCATGTATACCACTCCAGCGCACAAAAAAATTAAATGGAAAAAGTGCTGATCAGTTCACGGAAAATAATTTATTAGTATCATGAAGCGAAAAAATGATTTAAAAAAATATGTTTACTTAGTTTTTCATATACTAAGTATTCTAAATATTTCTACTTTCTTGTATATTTAGTAACAAAAAATTCATGTTTTGTGGGACCTTGACCAGGAAAAAGTGTATTTTCTCAAAATTGTTTGTTTGTGAACAATACTAGCGTGCAGCCACATCCAGAGCTATCAAGAAAACGGATTTTCCCCAATTCGTCTTGATGATGTCGTAACCTTCCGAATTTGAAAAAAAATGTTTTAATTTTTGGAGGTACTTTTAATTAATTCCCAAGACATTTGTGATTTGAAAAGTAGCTGTACAGTTTTGCTTTAAAACTTTGCTCGAGTAGAGAATAAACTACCCTTTTCAAAAGAGTGCTGGTCCAATTTTCTACAAAACCTCTGAATTTTCGCAAAAAGTCAAAATTTGTTTAACACTCCCCTTCAACTTAAAATAATTTAAAAATATTAAAAGTTTAATAAAGAAACATTTGTTTTTTATTTAAATTCAAATGCTCTTTAAACCTAAGGTTTTACTAAGAGGTATATTTTATTAATTCAAACAGATTACGTGGTACCAGCAGAGATATTGTGATATTCTACGACTATTAATTCAGGAGTGAGGAGGTATCAACCACAAAGTATATTACGAAATAAATTTAAATATAAAGAAAACAAAGCCATACAAGGCTACTTTATCCCATCTTCAGATCTCAGGTCGGCGCCATCTTGTATGTATTCTGTACGACATGGATGATGGAACCGACTTAAGACCTACATGTTTTTAATCCATGATACTTCGAGGCATTGAATATGTGATGAAGTAGCCCCGAGACTGTCTATGGCTGTGTTTTCTTTATATTAAAATTTATATTGTAATGTAATTTGTTCGCAGCGCTTTTAATGGTTAATAAATATGCTTCGTCAGTACTTCATTGCAGTATCTGAGGATGTTCACGGGAAAACTCGAGGGAGTTGCTTGTTGCGCCATCGGAAACTATTATATCTGATGTATCCTCATTTAAAAACTAGTGGTGTTAAAACATCAAATACTTTCTCTCCCGTATTGTCACGCAAAGTTACGCGAAAAGTACTCAAATTTTCGAAAAATTGTACATAATCTTATTTCAAAATCTATCTTGAAGACACAGATTTCATTAAGAAAAAATATTTTATCTTTAATATTTTAGTTGTAGGAAGATGCCGAAGAAAATTTGAACTTTATCAATTTTCGAAAAATCGCAATTTTCAACGAATGTGAGACTCGCATCATTCTCTTAAACGCCCTTCACCCAATCCAACAACAGAATTTAATAAAAAAACAATGGAGTATTTTTTTTTGAAAATTTTGAAACTGTCCCAGGGGCTTCATATAAAGTGTTCCCTAAAATTGAAATATCGGTTTAAAATTCAATAATCCGCGACATCAGCCAGTTGGATTAGGGAATATCAATTTTAGAGAAAACGGGCTGAACAGTTTATCCGCTAGCGTTCTTCACAGACGGACGGGCAGACAGACAGACAGACAGACAGACAGACAGACATTTTGCCGTCATCCGATTTTTTGGTATGAAGGAACCACAAAACTTGAATTCTGGCTACCCCACGTGAGAGAGGATTTTTCTCTAAATTTAGTTACTGGATTTATTCACTTTTTCGTAACTAGGGCCCTGTAATAAGATTTTTTCTGCCAAAAATTCTCCGTTTTTTCGTGTAGCATTACATAACTTTCTCTCTACTCCTTAGGGAGAAAGTAAAAATGTTTTTCTGAAATAAATGGAATAAAATTCAATCGAGTATAGCGCAAAGGAATACGGATGTTTTAACTTTTAGAGAAGGTCGCGTCGCTCGCCCCTTTCTCAATAGTAAGGTAATTGTTTTCGTAGAGATCGTGTGCAATGTATCATCAGTTTTGAAGACTAAATGTAAAGTTCTAAACTTGTTTTCCCAAAGTTTCGTTTGTAAAAGTAAACATGCATTAAATATCGATTCATGTCAATACTCTTAAAGACTATTGGTATTTTTAAGTCAGGGGATAAAATGCATGCTGCCGATGAACATTCAACTGAGAATGAAATTAATTTTATAATAACAGAACGCAAAAAAATGTTTTGTGTGTAATAAAAGTGAAAAGTAAAAGAAAGAAAATTGAAAATAGAATTGAAAAGTGCTCAACTGAAACGTGTTCTAGTTTAATATGGTGTTAACAAATTTTCCTTATCGCAACAAAAGGATAATTATGTTTTCTGCCTCTATAGATGTTCCGTACAACCCAATACATTATGGACTACATTACGTTCGTTAACAGGTTTACAGAAGCTTCAGTCATTTGAAGGATATGAAATACGAGGAAACTATCTTCTTCTCAAATGGATTTTTAAAAATCTTGAATATATTTGGCAACAAGATGGTCAGACAGGCTTGGTAATATTTTTCCATTAATACGAGTTCGTGAAAAGGTAGATCGAAATATACTGCAATATTAGTGCCGCATTTGTCCCCGTCATTTTAATGCATATTCGCAACTGGACTTGAAGATTAATGGAGAGGCAGGATGTTCGAAGTATGAATCATGAATATATCTCGGCAGCGGATTTGTCGCTGTTTGGAATGTGATGAGAAATTTCTCCATGAATTGACTACTGAGAATTGATTAACATCAGATGTGAGTAGCCGTGTTTCCATACGGATGAAAAATGATCGTCACGTGGACAGGAAGTTGTCACATAAAATTTGTATCTTCATTATTTATATCGATGAGTGTTTGAAGCTTTTGCCCATTCAGTTTTCATTTGAACGTAACAAAATATCAGTTCCTTTGAAAAGCTGTGTACGAATCATGAAAGGATATTAAAAAGAACAATCAAATGTATTTTGTCAGAAAACGATTGTTGTTATTTACTCGCTAAGCTAGTGTACTGCTCTTACATTTTTTCGCGAACATATTGACCTATGGACCTTTATTTTATTAACGTTAAAATCGATTTTTTTTCACTATGAGGAAGTAAATAGTTATTTATGTATCAAGGGCGTTATAAGGTTCTAATGATTGGGCGGCAACAAAACCCCGAGAGCCATTGGCCCGAGATTTTTAGAACCAGTTAACGCCTGTGGTACCTACAAGACTTTCGTAACATACGTAATTTAAATGATTCGTATTGACTTATTTACTAATTAACGTGTTGTTAACGTGACTCGGTTTATCCTTTAATATTTCTCTCCCATACTTCCCTCCACAAGAGAACATAGAAAATCATTCAACTGTTTTCATATTTCCCTCGTAACCACAATCCTCTCCATCCTGGTAAGTTATGTAGCGTATACAGAACTTCGTGTCGAAGGCAACAAGCAATAAACTATCAATAAAAAATAAACATATTTTGAAAAAAAGATAATTATGAGGAATATAGAATTTGAGATTAGTGCGTTTGTGTTTTATTTCATCATCATTTTCGGTCTCAAAAATTTTAACCCATGTCTTTATTTTCTCTGTTTTGACGTAATACTTTCCTGCTTTAAGATTTGATGCAATTTTTGGTATACAACTACAGGAATCAGTTGAAGATTCATACCAACTTCAGTGGCTCAAAGCATCGATTGAAGATACTACAGGGTCGCTCGTGTTGTTCGAGTCCCGACGGCGGCAGGATTTTCGACACTGGCTAGAGAGCTACGTCGAATTCAGTTGCTGCCTGGAAAAGAATTCCAGCGGTCGGCTTCTCTGATGGTTAGTTTTCTGTGGTTTCTCCGATCAACACTAGACGAATGCTGGAGCAGTACATTAACAAACGGGTCACAGACCGCGCGCGATCTTTCCTTCCTCCTTCTTGTCCTAGCCTCATCCCTTACTTGCACTTATACTTACATGCACCACACTACCCACACCCACTATCCACGCACATGCCGGGAGACCAGTGGGTAGCTTAGAGATTGCCTCAGCTGGGGCGGTGCCCCGGTGGTGGGAGACACCTGGTCGGGGAAACCCCGTTAGCCGAAGGTGTGTCGACATCCGATATCACCATCCAGCGGTGTAACATCACCACCACCACCACCACCACCTACAGCGATACGTGTACTATCCTTACGGGACTAATGACCTTAGAAGTTGACCCGCCGGGAATCACCAATCAACCAACGAACCTACTTGAAAACTCGTTTCATGTCCACAACGCGTAGCTCGCATTACATCATTTACGCATACAATGGCAGAGTCGACTATTTTAAGAACAAAAACGGACTTAAATAGTAAAATGCTAACCCAGTGAGCTTTGAGTACGCAAGCGCTCGAACTACAATAACACAGAAATGTCTGTATCGGAAGAAAATCTTTAATTTTAAAGCACTGCTAGTGGAACCCGGCAGACGTTGTTCTGCCCTTCATCTACCTCTTTCCCTTTCCATCTCCCTGTCTCTCCCTCTCCCCTCTCTCTGTCTCTCCCTCCCTCGCCCTGTCTCTGTCTGTCTGTCTCGGTCTCTGTCGCTCTCTGTCCCTCTCATTCACATTTACTTGCAGATTCTACTCGTCTCTGAGCAGGTGAGATAATATCGAGAAGCGCCGGACCAGGAAAAATGTAATAAAATGTTAATGAAGGTCTCATCTTATAGATTACGATGTGGAAAACGTTTCTTCGAGGCCGTAGCCTTAAAACTTTTAGTTTTCAATGCTCTAAAATGCTTTGTTTAGGAGTTATTTAACGATATAGATTCAAAATGCTGCCGAGTCTTGCAGATTGCATTTGAAGTGAAATATTTAGGTTTGTTCTACGCCACCATGCAATGGAGTTACAACATAATTAACGACACATAAATCTTCTGGGTAAAAAAAAACACCTGAAAGTTCCAACTTTCATAGAAATCGGTCATGCGGTGTCGGAGATTACCTCTTACATAAATTATGCAAATATGAGTTATATTTACAGGATATTATACAGGTGTTCCAAAAATGGTGGCCATCACTGATTCACATGAAACTAATGCAGACAAGAAAATTTTACATTTTAAAATTTGTAAATCTTGCGTGATATCCGAATAAGCGTATATCAATGTTCTGGGCCACTAATGTAGTTTGCGTTTTCAGTGAATATCGTGAAAGAAAGGCTGTAATAGCACAAACATGTCCCTAACAGACGGTTCTCTTATTTCATTTTAAAGGTCAATTCGCATTATTGTTTGCACTGTTAACTACGTGTTCTCGTCAACTGCGCAGATCACATAATGCAACTGTGCATACATTCAGACTGCCGGCTGAGGGAGCCGGCCAGAGGCAGCGTTAACATTGTCTTTAAAGCGGTTCTGACCGGGAGGTCCTAGGGTTCGTGTCACAGAACCGACAGTGGCAAGTTTTTGATTAGGTCGAGTTCAGCCGCTGTCTGGAGGAGAATTCTAGCGGCCTACTGCTCTAGTCGGTAGTTTCCCGTGTTTTCTCCGATCAACAGTAGGCGAATGCCGGAGCAGTACCCTAACAAACGGGGCAAGGACCGCAAGAGGATCTTTCTTTCTTATTCCGTGCCCGATCCTTACCTCTTACGCGCGCGCGCGCTTGCGCACGCACACACACACACACACACACACACACACACACACACACACACACACACACATTCATGTACTACATTTCCACTCATTGAAAGCGCAGCCGGGAGCCTAATTTCTACCTGATGGGGGAGATACTTGAATAAGAATGCCAATAGGTCCGCATGCCAATAGGTCGCCCCCGCATGCCAATAGGTCGGCGCCGATTCTCACCGTCCGTTAGGGAAGGAAAATCAACACATTCTCAAATTAGAACATTCGCTACATTATTGGAACGACCGTAATAGTTGAAGTACCCGGAAACTTCAAGCAATCAAAACGTGCAGGCTTATGTCCTTACGACGTCATTGCTACTTTCGGGCAAAGGAAAACACGTACACTGCTTCATCTCCACAATCTGTTGCAGGGGTGTGCAAGTTGCAAGGCCTCCAGAGCCAAAACTAAATCCTTTAATGTGGTTGCGGCTCATGTTTTCGTTACTCGGGCGATCCACACCTGTCTTACCCGTATTATTGAGCTCTGTACTTTGCCCGGCTGCTTTGGAACGGGAGCAGGATGGGAGAATAAAACCACACGCGATATCTGGCCGTACCAAGTATTGCGATGATTTTGAATTTCTGAATTTCCTGAAAAAAGTCGTTAAATCTTAATGCGACTTATTCTTACATTAAGGGGGAGTTGACAACGATAGAAAACGTGCGCTAGGCGCACAGTGTTCTTGTCCGACGTAGGTGCAAATGAATTTCGCTCTTGACTAATGACCTTTATTTTTCCAGGCCACAATAAATGGCACCGCGAGTCGTATGCGACTCCATGGCTGCCAGTTGGACAGCCCTGGTCTAAACCGTTCAGCCGATTGTCTCCAGAATTGATATTCCACGTTTTATTTAAATGCCGACCTCACCGACTTTCATGTTGGCTTGCGGGGGTTAGGCCCGGAGGCAGCCAATTGGACAGACCTGCTCTAAACCGTTCAGCCGATTGTCTCCAGAATTGATATTCCACGTTTTATTTAAATGCCGACCTCACCGACTTTCATGTTGGCTTGCGGGGGTTAGGCCCGGAGACAGCCAATTGGACAGCCCTGCTCTAAACCGTTCAGCCGATTGTCTCCAGAATTGATATTCCACGTTTTATTTAAATGCCGACCTCACCGACTTTCATGTTGGCTTGCGGGAGTTAGGCCCGCAGGCCGCGAGTTGGGCAGCCCTGATCTGTTGTCTCCAGGCTGCTCTGGGGGAGCTGAGACTGTGGCGAAAGCATCGTGGGAGTTTCGGATATTTGCTTGCGAGGAGTTACTTGGGGGGGGGGGTAATTCCGTGACCACCACATGTAACCTTTCATTGTTTCTTCTAAAACCTACTTTTCTGCATGGCGCAGGGACATAGGACAGTTCTACGGAAGACCACGCTACACCCGGATGGTAGGATTGAAAACCGCACGTTTTGTATTAAAATGAGTTGTTGAAATTGAGACTTTACAGCATTCACGGTCAAATCACCAAGTAGCGCTCGGTGGCACAGATTTCAATTGTACAACCATTCTTTAATTATTTTTACCTCTAATTTTTGCCACAATAGAAATATATTGAGACGGATAAATTGAAAAAAATCCAACTACACGAAAATAACGGCCACTCTAGACTGGATGGTTTGTTGCCTCCCCAATCACCCATCATCAGCGGAAATGAGAATTATTGGCCAACATGACGATCCGTACTATCATGTAGCTTCCAAGTCTTCAAAGCATTTATGATTTCAGTAAAATGGGGAGTGGACATATTGTGCTTGGAATTAACGGATATGTTTTTTTTCAGGTTGAGTTGGAAGGGCCGATGATTGTGTCCATTGAGAGTTTGCCGAAGGGCCGGCGCTGCTTTTGCCTTCAAAGGGCGTAGTTGTCCATTATCTCCGCCAGAGCGTCTGCGTAGGCAGGGCTTCGGGGCCTTAAGCCCAAACTGCTACAAATGTCGTTACACGGTTGACGAGTCCCGAAAGTGACGCCGCGGCTCGCCCACCCCGCCCACCCCGCCCACGCTCCCGCCCCGCCCCTCGCCCCGGCCCTCGCCCCGGCCCACGCCCCGGCCCTCGCCCCGGCGCTCGCCCCCGCCACGATACCCGCCCCGGACTCCACCCCGGACCCTACCCCGGCCCCACACCCGCCCCCGGGCCCGCCCCCGGCCCCACCCCCGCCCCGGCCACGCCCCGGCCCCGCCCCCGGCCCCGCCTCCGGCCCCGCCCCCGCTCCGCCCACTGACACGCTCACGGCCCCGCTCACGCCCCGCCCACGGCCCCGCCCACGGCCCCGCCCACGGCCCCGCCCACGGCCCCGCCCACGGCCCCGCCCACGGCCCCGCCCACGGCCCCGCCCACGGCCCCGCCCACGGCCCCGCCCACGGCCACGGCCCCGCCCACGGCCTCGGCTTGGTTTCTGGTCCGTTTTCCTGCACGCTCCAACTCCGTCCCCGCGCCTGCCTACCCTCTCGACGCCTCGGCCTTACCCCGTCCAGCGCTATTCCATCTCACACTGACCCTCTCCTTCCCGTTCTTCTCCCTCGCGTCTCGAGACGGCCGTCCGTCTCTTTCCCGCTCCGCCTCCTTTCGCCAAGCCCTGTCCTGTCTCCGTTCCGCCCCACCCCTTCCAGCGCCGCATCCTTCCCCACTGTCCTGCATCGCCCCGTTCTGATCCGTCCTTCCCCGCCCCGTCTCGCCCCGTCCCATTCTCTCCTCTACCGCCCCGCCCCATCCCATTCCATCACGTTCCGTCCCCTCTCGTCTCGTCCCATCCAGTGCCTTCGCGCTTGCCCCGCCCCCTGTCCCGCCCTGCTCCTTATCGTGCCGTCCCGTCGCGTCCCGCCTTGACACGACCCGCCATGTTCCGCCCAGAACCGTCCCGTTTCATTTCACCGCTCTGTCTCGTCCTGCTGCAAACCCCCGGTACCACATCAGGCCGTCATATCACGCGACATCATGTTCCAACCTGCTTCAATCACCCCTAACCTCTCCGCCTTGCCCTATCTCCATCTCTTCCATCCCATTCCAATCCATCTCGATCCATCCCAATCCATCCCATCCCATTCCATTCCATCCCATCCCATCCCATCCCATCCCATCCCATCCCATTCCATCTTATTCCATTCCATCCCATTCCATTCCATCCCATCCCATTCTATTCCATCCCATCCCGCCCTCTCGTGCCACGTCTTTTAACGTCTCGTCCTACCATCCCGACCAGAGCCGACCGGTCCTGCTTTGCTCTCTCTCACGCCCCATCACCTCACTGCCTCCCATCGTCCCTCCATCCGTTCACCGTCTTCTTACCACCTCAATCTCCACTTCGACCCACCACGTCCCGTCCTCCTCGCCGTGCGTTTCCCGTTCCCGTTCTTTCCACCACCTCCCCATCCACCCCTAAATTTTCCAATCCCCCCTCCTCTCCTCTCCTCTAGGCCCTCTGTGGGCGCGCCCCCGCCCCCGCCCATTGTTGCTGTCCCCGCGGATAAACCGCTCGGCGCGTTCTATGGCTCGCGAGCCCTTGGGCGGAAAATTCCGGCCGGCCGCCCGGCGGGGGACATTAGGGAGGACGCGAGGGCGCAGCGACGGTGAGGCCGTGAGGGCGGGCGCAGGGGCAGGGGCAGGGGTAGGGGCAAGGGTAGGGGCAGGGGCAGGGGAAGGGGAAGGGGAGGGGCAGGGGAGGGGCAGGGGAGGGGCAGGGGCAGGGGCAGGGGCAGGGGCAGGGGAGGGCGAGGGCCGAAGCCCCCGGACGACAACGGCTGTCAACGGCGTCATTACGACCTGCGCGACTGACGGTGGGAAAGGACACTAAATGTAGCGTTCCTGCGAAATGTGACGTTTTGCGGGTGCATAAACATTACAAGACACCAGTGCCTTTCAGTCATGGAGCTGTGTTTATATTTTACAGGATTTTTGGTACATTGCGTAGGATTCTATAACTATGGTGAGAATTAGGTATACATCGAATGTTTGTAATTCTCTAATACTGTTCATAATAATAACTAGATGTGGATTTTAATGAAATGTCATTTTTGTTTACCTTTAGAACAATGTCGTTTAGTGTAGAAATTCATTCTATGTTATGACAAAAGAAAAGACCCATTTTCGTACGTCATTTTGTTGTATTTTTCCTCGATTTCCACTAATAAGTCATTTTTGAACATTTACGTAATTTTTCATGCTTTTTTCATTGATTTCATCGATTTGAGCACCATTTTATTGTTTTTGTTTCAAATAATATTTTCCAGAAGTAATAAATATTCACCACAAAATTCCTGAGTATCATACTCGATTTATTCGCTCATATATACTGTACTGCGCATATCTCTATACTCATATGTACTGCGCAATCTAAGGTTCCTGTATCGCCTATCGACGGATTCGCCCAATTTCTGTGACGCCTATCGGCTGATTTCCCGATAAATAAAGGCAGAGATTTTCTTTTAAAGAACAGCCCAAACCCAGAGTTTGCAAACTGAGTTCACTTGAACAAACGAAAGATGATTTGCTTACATCACTAACACATTCAGTAGCTTGAGTTGATCTGAAGTGGTTTTGATCAAATTTTTAATTTTCATTTTCTTTGTTTTTAGAACACTTTAAAAACATTTTAAGACCATTTTATTGATCGTTTTTGGCATTGTTTTTGGTCATCAAAATCAATGATGACCCCCTAGTGATGAACTTCCTTTCAAACATGTGTTATCCTGTTATTGTTATAATCTGATGTGAAATGGTTACTTAGCCGATTTTTAATTATTCTGTTACACTCTTGTTGGTGACTTTTGAACGTAGGTGGGTGAGATTGCGATGTTTTTATCGTTCTGTGGATCACTTTCATTCACTTAGTTGAATCTGTTTTCGTTTTCTGTAAGTTCGTGTTGGGCAGTGGTGTCAAGGTCTTCTACTGGTGGCTGTAACACGCGTCGTGGAACTGTAGCATGCCACGAGCTTCTCTCCGCAACTAGAGTCGGGAAAGGGAACTATTACGGGTAGTAGTAACCCCGC
This sequence comes from Acheta domesticus, assembly GCA_031308135.1. Lineage (NCBI taxonomy): Eukaryota > Metazoa > Arthropoda > Insecta > Orthoptera > Gryllidae > Acheta > Acheta domesticus. The sequence continues at coordinate 182,139,554 of JAHLJT010002406.1, forward strand.
CGTTTTACAATAGCGGTGGCGTTGTCTCTCGTGGCGATGTAATGAACTGCGTGGAGGGACGATTTCGTCGTGACACTCGTGCCATCGACCTTGACAATACTGGTGTAGGGGGCTTAATTGTTGCTGACTTGGACAGAGTATGGTTTGATTCACTATTTGATTCACTATTAAAATTTGGTTCAGAGCTCGAATCAATTTCATTTTCACCACCTTTTCGCTGATATATTATGCCGGGGTCGTAGTTGCAGAAGAAGACCTTATTCGAGTGTGCCTGAGTTTCGCCATTTACTTACTGACATTCGAACTGCCTTTATTGCAGAAAATGATTCCTGTATCTGGATGTAAGCTTGCGTCTTGTAGAACTGGTCATTCTGGATGGTCATTCAAGAAACATCTCTCTCAGAAGGGAGAAACTGAATGCTCATATTAAGGAAGTTTTTATTTTAAATCTTAACAAACTTTTGACGTTCTTAATTCTAAGTAGGGGAATGTCCTGTGCTCTGAACCTAGATGCCGGTGACATATTGGAACTTGTTCGAAGAAAGCAGATATTAAATGTTATTGTTCCAAAGATGCGTGTGAATTGAGTTGTATTCATTAACTTTCAAAGATTAAGGATAGGGTCTATTGATTTACGGCACATTGGCCTATTAGATTATTCTAAACATTGTAGACTAAATACAACGCTGAAAGGATAAGAACATTAAATAGGCAAGGTAATAATGAAAACAAGACAACTTCCACCAGGATAATTTCTTTCAAAGATGTCTGTGGTTAGTCCGGAGATAGATGGAGTGAACCGATGACTGAATAAAGGGAACTGTTAATATTAATTTGGAAGATAGCGCATAATCAGAAGAAGAGGACTCTGTAAGATGGATTAAAAACGTGGCGAAAACGGTACATTCAACAGCTACAATAACCATAGCTGTCTTTATAGGTTTCTCACTAATCAGCCTTGAAACGAAGAGACATGTGGTGGAAAATAATAAATAAAGATTCCTTAGTAAAGTGACATAAAAGACCTCGGTCAGAAATTGACTCCTTTTCAAGGGGAGAAATAAATCGTATCATTTTTTTAAACATAAAAGTAATTGATAAAGTGTTACAAACCATTGGAGGTGATTCCACAAATACGAACTCTGATAGGGTCTTTGGCGTCATGCACTGAGTTGAGCTAAACCCGGTTCATTAACTTCCCTCGTTAGTCTACACAGAAACTTGCCATTGAGTTATTTAATTACAGCCCTAGAAGGCAAATCATCATCAAACATCTGATGCGAGCTGATAGAAGGAATTGGTGAAGTGCTCGATACTGTTACGGAAGTGAAAATCGATCCATCAATTCCTGAGCTATCAGTTCCTTAGTGAAACCCTTAGGCCATCAACTGATACTGCAATGAAAGGTCACTTGACTTATAAAACGTCCGGCTTTATGTACTCACTGCCCGGAAGATAAGTATGGGTCCTTAAAATCTAATTCTTGAAATTGGTCCTCAAAACCACTCTTTCTACTTAAGAACAGTTAACAAGATTTGTAGCGTTTGTATTTCAGAACATTTTTTAGTAAAAGTTATGAAAAATGTGTAGATTGTCTAGAGTATAATGATGGTAGATATTATCGTTGATGATTCATCACCGAAGCCAAGCATTTTTGGATTGAATGCCACGACATATTTTGTAACAATTGTACTTACTTGGATGGTTCTGTGTAGGGATGTTTTTGCCGATTAAAAGTCCTCAGCTGTGTATCCTTTTATGCAACTATCAAGTTCCCCACGTTGTGAAATGGTAATTAAGACATTTGTGTCATTATTGAAGTGAAAAGTGGAAGCATATTTTTACTAGGAGATCTTTCTATACGACCCAGGAAAACATCTTTCGTTCCAATGCTGCTTCTCTCCTAGCACTCATTGATTGGCCAGACATTCTCTCCGCGCATTCTTTGACTTAAGTTCTCATCGCAGGTGATATTAATAAAGTCCTTTGATGAGCCAGTGTCAGACTCGTGATCAGATACCAGAAAGGCGAGTTAATGAAATTAGAAAACCAACGGGTAACATGACAAATTTTCAGGAGCGTTTTGTCAGTATTGTGAAATAAATGAAGATTTACACTGATAAATGTTATACGACCTGAAAAATAATCGTAAGCTTGAATTTTTCGTGCAAAACTGGTAAAATGTTGACCACTTCACTGTTGAAAAAAGAAAAATTTATTTTCGACCCTTCCAGTGACACACTCTCTTGAGGGAGTCTGGCAAAACGGGTGAGAGTGAAGAACGAAGGGGCGGTGAAGAAAGACCTTGACAAAGGGACGGTGACAATGAGCCGAGAGCAAAGTACTGAGGGTCGAGAATCGAAGGCCAAGAGTTGAGACCCGTGAGTCGGTGTCCGAGAGTCGGTGTCCGAGAGTCGGTGTCCGAGAGTCGGTGTCCGAGAGTCGGGGTCCGAGAGTCGGGGTCCGAGAGTCGGGGTCCGAGAGTCGGGGTCCGAGAGTCGGTGTCCGAGAGTCGGTGTCCGAGAGTCGGTGTCCGAGAGTCGGTGTCCGAGAGTCGGTGTCCGAGAGTCGGTGTCCGAGAGTCGGTGTCCGAGAGTCGGTGTCCGAGAGTCGGTGTCCGAGAGTCGGTGTCCGAGAGTCGGTGTCCGAGAGTCGGTGTCCGAGAGTCGGTGTCCGAGAGTCGGTGTCCGAGAGTCGGTGTCCGAGAGTCGGTGTCCGAGAGTCGGTGTCCGAGAGTCGGTGTCCGAGAGTCGGTGTCCGAGAGTCGGTGTCCGAGAGTCGGTGTCCGAGAGTCGGGGTCCGAGAGTCGGTGTCCGAGAGTCGGTGTCCGAGAGTCGGTGTCCGAGAGTCGGTGTCCGAGAGTCGGTGTCCGAGAGTCGGTGTCCGAGAGTCGGTGTCCGAGAGTCGGTGTCCGAGAGTCGGTGTCCGAGAGTCGGTGTCCGAGAGTCGGTGTCCGAGAGTCGGTGTCCGAGAGTCGGTGTCCGAGAGTCGGTGTCCGAGAGTCGGGGTCCGAGAGTCGGGGTCCGAGAGTCGGGGTCCGAGAGTCGGGGTCCGAGAGTCGGGGTCCGAGAGTCGGGGTCCGAGAGTCGGGGTCCGAGAGTCGGGGTCCGAGAGTCGGGGTCCGAGAGTCGGGGTCCGAGAGTCGGGGTCCGAGAGTCGGGGTCCGAGAGTCGGGGTCCGAGAGTCGGGGTCCGAGAGTCGGGGTCCGAGAGTCGGGGTCCGAGAGTCGAGGGCCGAGAGTTGAGGGTAGTGGGAAAAGGGCCCAGGGCAAAGGGCCGATGGCAAAGGGCCACTGGTGAGGGAACCGTGGTCGATGTGCCGAGCGTTGGAAGTCGCGGGCAAAGGGCAGAAGGGCGGACGCGTCATGTCGTGTGCGGAGCGTGAGGTGCAAGATAAAAATCTGGCGGGGTCGACGGGTGGGCTGCTGGGAGGACGAATCCGCAACTGCGTTCGACTGCGTGCAGACCGGCGCAGGCGCACTTCTTCGCCAACGACAGTGACGCGAGGTCAAGCGCGATAACGCCAGCAGCCGGGAGGAGGCGGAGGCGGAGGCGAAGGCGGAGGTGAAAACAGAGGCGGAGGGGGAGGGGCAGGCGAATGCGGAAGCGAAGGCGAAGGCAGAGGCGGAGGCGAAGGCAGAGGCGGAGGCGGAAGCGATGGCGGAGGCGAAGGCGGAGGCGAAGGCGGAGGTGATGGCGGAGGCGGAGGCGAAGGCGGAGGCGAAGGCGGAGGTGAAGGCGAAGGCGGAGGCGAAGGCGGAGGCGAAGGCGGAGGCGAAGGCGGAGGCGAAGGCGGAGGCGAAGGCGGAGGCGAAGGCGGAGGCGAAGGCGGAGGCGAAGGCGGAGGCGAAGGCGGAGGCGAAGGCGGAGGCGAAGGCGGAGGCGAAGGCGGAGGCGAAGGCGGAGGCGAAGGCGGAGGCGAAGGCGGAGGCGAAGGCGGAGGCGAAGGCGGAGGCGAAGGCGGAGGCGAAGGCGGAGGCGAAGGCGGAGGCGAAGGCGGAGGCGAAGGCGGAGGCGAAGGCGGAGGCGAAGGCGGAGGCGAAGGCGGAGGCGAAGGCGGAGGCGAAGGCGGAGGCGAAGGCGGAGGCGAAGGCGGAGGCGAAGGCGGAGGCGAAGGCGGAGGCGAAGGCGGAGGCAAAGGCGGAGGCAAAGGCGGAGGCAAAGGCGGAGGCAAAGGCGGAGGCAAAGGCGGAGGCAAAGGCGGAGGCAAAGGCGGAGGCAAAGGCGGAGGCAAAGGCGGAGGCAAAGGCGGAGGCAAAGGCGGAGGCAAAGGCGGAGGCAAAGGCGGAGGCAAAGGCGGAGGCAAAGGCGGAGGCGAAGGCGAAGGAATGTGTGGCATTGGGGCAGTCGCTCTTCACAGGGCGAGCGTTTTGAGGTGAACTTTCTCACAGTGGAGCAGGCCCCTTAGCTCGGGACAATGAGCAGAATAATGTATCTTATACGCTTGAAAAGTTGATTTTGTTTACGAGTGAAGAAGCTTGGCTTATTTCCTACAATTTGGAAAGTATTCCCTCGAACAGAATGCTCAAAGGAGAGAATAGTTTAATTAATTGTAGGCATGGACACACGTGACAAGATTTGCTTGAATGGTATTGCTTTCTGCTCACGCATTAGCATCAAAATTGGTATATTAGAAAATGCACCCCTTTTCAGCAGCATTTTAGGGGCTTGGCTCTAGATCGTTCTGTGGCACATCGAGTTCATGTGTACAAGAAACAGGGTAATGGTTTCAACCCCTCATCACACACATCTGAGAACAAATGTTTGCAGAGTCCAGCATCATTATCTTACAACAGCATTTCGATTCTTACAAAAATATAAATCGATATGGAAGGTGTGTTGGAATTGTAGTAGGGTTAACATGATTTACACGAAAATAAGCCAGAGTACTATCTAGGGAAAAACTCAATTCAATTTACATTTTTATTTTTATTTATTTTATGTGTGATGGACAATTTTGCATTTCAGAGTTGTTAATATCGTTTTACAATAAAAAACTGGTAGAATTGATCAGTCGAAGTCTGTTACGATATTTACTAAAATTATGCAATATTTTGTTAAGGATGATAAATACTAGTAAGGGTTGAAAATAAGTGTTGAATTCTGAAAATAATAAGGTTTATCTCATTTTTTGGAAAAAATAGGAAAAATTATGGTGGGCTGAGTCTTTCTTTTGAGAATCAAGAAGGATATCGTAGTAGGACTGTCGACTTTTTAGTAGGATTATATTCTTATAGGCAAGCGACGTAGATCTACAATTGAGGAATTAAACTGGTTAATATTAATAAAATAAATATTATATTAATATAATATTAATGTAATAATTCATTATAAATAAGTATTTATGTATTTGAGAGATATATTATTACATATTTTAGAGTTTGAAAAGACCCATTCTATTTTTATAAGTTTTGTGAAAAATGTTATATGGGGCGAGTTGTAAAAGATTACTGGGACTTGAGGACCGGTTTCCCATATTGCAAACCTTAAGTCGACCTTAAAGTTAATTTGAATATCAGATATTCCCAGTGTGATATTTTGATTTCAGCAGTCTCAGTTATTCGAGGTGGACAGATCCGAGCCTAGCATAAATTAATGAAAACATGAATTATCGAAAATGATTAATTTGTTAAAGTAGAAATAGAAACAATTTTTGAATTTCAAAGTACGTGTATTTCAATAAAAATGTACTAGCATAATAATATTATTACATTAATTGCTGAAGAAAAGTCTATTACATGTTAAATCAATTGTTTCATTTACGTGCGGCAATATCACGCCATCTTCTGAACATAACATTGTCGGCT